>VWYI01032816.1:2493-46870 GCA_013399455.1 Anthoscopus minutus | reverse complement strand
CGGGGCGGGGCCGGAGCGCGCTGGTGTGGGGTGATCCCGTGGCCGAGGGCGAGTCAGGTTCCTAGCTGGGAAAAACGGAGCGTGGAGGAGGGAGTTGCTCAGCCCAGGCTGACCAAAGGCAGGTCCGTGATTGGCGTCGCTTGGGCTGCCAGAGCCTAGCATTCATCGCCGTCGGGAACACGTCTTGTAGCATCATACTCTTTCTCTTTTTAAATCAATGCGATGAAAAAAGCTTTTCCACCTGATAGTGTTTTCCTTGTATGTAAGGCGTATTGTAACCTCACTTTGCTCTGAGCACCTTACACAGCTAAAAAAGGAAGTGGATGTCCGTGCTAAAAACGAGCTGATGAAGGAATCCTCCAGGCCTTTTTGAAGTCTTGTTTACGGAACTCGAGAGAGGAGGTTGCTATGTGCAAAACTAATGAACAAGAAACAGAGTTACACGGGGGAAACAAAAATGACGAAGATTACACACACACACAAAGAAAAAAAAAAAAAGGATCAAAGGTCATTATTGAAGCACTCTGCTAGTTTTAGGCCTGAAAATAAGTTTTTGAGAGCTGGATGGCCTGCATCTCAATGTTGTAGTCCCTGAAACCTAGGAAGAGTACCTTGCTGAGTAATTAGTGCTTAAGCCTTCAATTTCTGTTAAATTGATGGTTACACTCCAAAACAATCTCAGTAGAATCTTCTCTAGGTCATCACCCAATTGTAATTCTTTAAATTGTTTTTGTGACATGTCTTCGTCCTATAGCTCTCTTAGTTCTCTCTCCATGTTGACCAGTCTTTGTACAGCTCACAGCTAAAACAGAGCCACTGAGTGATAGGACCTGGTGCAAACTCACAGACTGCAACCCCTCCCTCTTGTTCTCTCCTCCATTCCTGGTTACACAGCTACAGTAATGAGTGCACTTCAGTTTTAGATCAGAAAAGCCAGTGAAGACAGTTTCTGCCCAGGCATGACAAACAAGGTTGTATATTTAGTCCCAAAGAGAAAGTAATACACGACCGCAGTTTCATTTCCCAGACATTTCATATCTAACCCCTTCCAGTGGGCAGTCAGTAGGCAATTAGAAATGTTGGTAATAATCCCATGCTTGTTAATACAAGAAGCTTTATCTGTGTTGACTGTGGATCCTACCAGTGCTCTGCCCTCCACATTGGTGTGAAATACAATCCCATATTGTGTTCCCTGTGAGAGAGTAGTAACCTCAAGCTATCACCATCTGTGTTAGGTGGGAGGATTCCTCTAACATACTTGTCCACTGTGGTCTTCTACTACTATGCTAAACATGATCATACTGAATCAAAAACACTGTCTTTCCACAGTCTCGACAACACCCATCCTTTCATGCTTCTTTCAGAAATCCAGAATCTAGGTTCTCATTTTTGGAAGTACTACATTGTACCTAGCTACTTATCATGTCCAGCCATCTGCTGCTTTATGTAAAATAGCCCACAGAATAATGCACTACATTTTAAATTATTCCATGTCCAAGGTCACGTTTTCTCTTCCTACAGGGCAAATACAGCCACAATGTGCACAAGATGCTGCGGAAAGTTCCAAAGGCTTGCACAGCATCAGTGAGATTCCCTTAATAACAGAGCATCATCCTTCTGTGCTTTTTCACTCTATTCTTATTGATGGTGTGACCAGTGTGCAGAATGGTGTTCCTTGGATTACTTTCCTGAATAACCTCTGCCAACTCATTCTGCCAACTCAACCCTTCTTGTGCTGCACTTCAGCTCATAGCTGTTTTCTATTAGTTCTATCTAGAGGATCAAGCACTAGTACATAACCAGTACTTTGATATTGTCCAAGCCTTAGCATGATCATGGCTGTGGATTTGACTCAGTTCAATGCAGAGTTTGGAGTATAGTACGGCCAGGGAGGTTTCCTAAAAAATAATCTGGAGTTACCCACAGACTAGCTGGCAGAGGGATGGTGCTAGCAAGAGGAAAGTCCCTGACATTGTCATTTCCAAAACTCAGGAATGATGAAGTTCTGAAGTATTCTTGTTTTCAACCTGAAAAGTTTCCCCTTTGACAGGTTTCTTTCTGGAGGAATTGTGTTGGTCAACAGATGTTTGTTTACCAAGGTTTAATCTAAAACTGTCCACAAAATTTTGAAGTTTTTCATCGAAGTTTTTCTTTCCATCTGTTTGATGGTCAATTTGAATTAATTCATTATTACCTAACTCTGACTCTTGTTTCAAAGACCTTATAAGTTATATATTCACTCTGTTTGTACAGTTCTGGCACAATGGAGTTCTCGCCTGTGATCTGGGCTCATAGTTACTATGAAAATACACTTAAGAAGAAAGCTGAGTTGTGTTGTCTTTTGTAAACTAATAAAACTGGGTTTAAAAAGAGTTAATAATCACAGAAGAGTTTAATAAAATCCCAGAACAGATTCCTAGAAAAAATTATGTAAGTCTATGCAAGGGAGAATAAAAGCCTTTAATTCTATCTTAGGACACTAGATTTTTCTAGCAAAGATGTTGCCAGTAAACAAAATAACCATTCAAACTATTGTGCATTAGCAGTAATGTCTGGCTTTTCCCCCACCAAAACTGGGATTGATGTTCAGGCACACAGGTAAAGCAGTTCCTGGGTTGTGAATGACTGCAATTGTTAATCCATGCCCAATGTGCAGGTAAAAAATATTCAGTAAATAGAAAATATGGGCTTTTAGCTTTTAATTAGCTCATAAGCAAAGATGGCTCTGGAGTTGTGGTGACATTTATATAAGTTGTAAACTCAGAGGAGCTCACACAGTGTAAACTAAGACTTGATCTAATTTTATTCCAGTGTAAAAATCAAAAAGCAGTTTGACTGACTCTCTAATTACCTGATTAAACATCCCACCATCCTAACAAAGGAATTTCTCTCCTAACGTTAAGTAGATATTTTTATACAGTACCTACAGCTGCCTCTGATAATCTACTGAATTCTCTGTCTGGTTCACTTTTTTTTCCACCTCTCTTTTTCTCTTCCTTTTTCCTTCAAGTACAATTATCTAGTACTTCATTTCATCCTTCATTTGAAGGCACAGTAGTGCAGTGTTGTAGCTTGTAAATAGCATTTCATCTGCTTCTAAGTGCTTTATGGGAGACCATTTTTTAAAAGTATATGTAGATGTTATTTAGTTGCAGAGATTTCTAAAACATTCCCTCCACACCCCCCCTTTGACTTTAACTTGGTGCCAATTTTGACTCTGCTGCTGCTTTTGCTTTGTATCTGGCCCCCTGAAATCCTTGCAGTTTGACAGCTTTAGCTTTGGGATTTTGCTTTCTGTATCATCACAGTTCCTGAGTATTGTAATCATTTGCTGACAGTTGCACATGCCAGCCAGTACACTTCTGACATAATTTCTTATCTTTCTTCTTTAACTCCTGTGTTAAGAGGTGAGATGATGACATCATCCTCAGGAGGACTGTGATGTCATCAGAAGTAGTATAAAGTTTCAGTTAACAATGAAGCACAGCAGTGACGAGTGAAAAGCAAAACTGAGAGGATTATTTTGTCAGATGATCAAATATGAGATTGCAATTTTTCAGGAACTGTTGCAACTGGAATTAGAGGCAGGGCAGGAAGCATTGATCATGTACCAAAAAGCTCATCTGTAATGATAACATCTCTCATGCCATTAGTGCGTGCATTGCGTAACCAAAGGATTTTGAGCCAAGTACTTTTGGACTTGGTTTTGTGACAGACATACCCTTTCCACCCCCTCACTGGAAAAAATAAAGGAGAAAAGAGGATCTCTAGTAAATGAACCACTAGTCAAGTCCTTTTTTGCTTATCAGAATATAATAAGTCTTGATGATGAAGGTTCTCAGAAGAGCCTTTCTTTTTCCTCTAGATCCACATCCAACCATGCAAACCCATGAGGAGAACCTCAGTGCTTCCTTTATATCCCAACAGCTCTTTCCCCAGTCAAAAGTCTTATCTTTGCTACAAAATAATTGGCTACTGAAAAACAGACTTCTATTGACTCCTATGATCCAAATATCATCAAAGCAGAATAGTGTAGGAGTATTTAAATTAGGAACAAGAGGCTAAATATATCTACCCTGCTGGAGGTACACTTGTACCAGTCCAATCTCATCAGAAAGCAATTTAGCTCCAAATCTGTAAATAGCCACAGTTGAGCTCTCTAAATATAATCTTAGAAAAGCCTGAGCCCTGATAAAGCAAAGGAATCGCAATGTGAGATTAAGGATATAACATTGAAATCGTCTACATGTTCTTTCTTCAGCCAAGACTGCTATTCCTGCATATGCTTGTTCAAACACAGACCTGTATCCTGCTCAGGTAAAACACATACTGGTGTCTAAGTGCACACACCTAAAAGAGATGAGAGATCATACACAGCTCCTCCATCCTGTCATGGACAGAAATGCTTTCTAGCCCAAAATCTAGCTTTTCACCAGTCTAATGCATCTGTACATGAGCAGT
Organism: Anthoscopus minutus; assembly: GCA_013399455.1. NCBI lineage: Eukaryota > Metazoa > Chordata > Aves > Passeriformes > Paridae > Anthoscopus > Anthoscopus minutus. The sequence goes on along the minus strand of VWYI01032816.1, from coordinate 42,409 downwards.
GAAACTTCTGTCCAGAATACTGTTTTAAAAGCACAGCAAACCAAAATGACCAGTATTATTTGTTCAGAACAAAATAGTACAAAACATGCTTTGAGAACTTCAAACAAATCTGCTCTGTTTCCCAGGGTATAATCTTTTCTTCACAGTACCTGTACACAGTACCTGTACACAGTACAGCAATTCTTGAAAACTAAAATGGCAATCTTAATCCCAAAGAGGAAATGGATATTTGGAAACCAACTCCTTCTGTTGAGAAGTTTGTTGCTTTTCTCAACCTCATGTCTAAAGTTTCTGGATCAGAGTGCCTACCAATATAAAATTATCCTTGCAAATAGGTTCTGAAAGTTATTGCTTGGGGATTGTAAAACTGCACATCTTCATTAGTTCACTGTTATTACCAGGCAAACTTAGGTAGCAAAGATGTAACGGCTATACTTATGATAATAAGACTTTTAATAGATATCATGTGTAAAACTTTTTCTTGTGGTGGGCTAAGAATTATGAGCTAATATAGGTCAGCTTGAAATTGATTCTGTAACTCCATGGAGAGAGTGAAGTATCTAAAATGTGTTTTATAATACCAGTAGCAATATTTGGTCCTTCTCTCTGTGAGAGAAATATTCTTCACTTCTGTGTGGACCAGGGTAGAGGAGGGACTCTGCTGTGTGTGACTCCGGTGAATGCAGAGGCACTCTGTCCCTAACTTTGCATTACCAGAAACCAAGGTTTGCTTGGCTTTGAAGTGAGATAATCCTGTAGTCTCCCAGGTACTGTGATTAGTTCTGGTTGTCATATAAACTGGATGAAAAGAGTTTTAATTTTCCTTTGAGAAAGGGGCAGATGGAGGATTGTGAGCAGCCTGTCAGGAAGAGAAGGAGACTCTGGCTGTTGTCTCCCTCACCAGTGAAGTGATGGGGGAGGCTTCTGCAGGTACTGCCCAAAGGTTAACATCTTTATCCCTTCATACAAAGAAAGGTTTATTACTTTTGCTGTAAAGAAGAAGTGAGATAATGTAACACCTTATTATTTAGTGTTTTCCTCTCTCACTAATGCTCAGTTTTCTTGAATATTTGAAGTGACAGAATATAACAGAGCAGTATTTTTGGTTGTTGTTTGGTTTTTTGGTTTTTTTTAACAGCTGTATGTACGTAACATTTTAAAGGGTACTTTTCCCATTTCAGCCTCTGAAGCAGGTGTGGGTCCTGTGCCTCCATCTGAAGGACTCCTGCTTTCCCTTCTTGGGGCTTTCTGTAACAGTGAGGCATGAGAGAGTTCTGGCCCTAATACCTTTCCATGCTATCCTCTCATTCCTTCTTCTGTGCCAAACTTGAAGACACCTTAATCTGGCAGCATGGATTTCAGATCTCTCTGATCTTTAACCTCAAGGCTATGTATCAGGTGAATCGGGGGGAGAGATAAGATACTGGTTTGGGATAATCTGTCTTAGAAGTGTTTTCTTTTTAATTCCATTATTGGGGATTTTAGTGATTACAGTTTGAGGCCAGGACTGTGCTTGTTTGGAATTCAAAGTAAAATCATCCGCTGAATTCTTGTGATAAATTTTTATCTGGCAAAATTTGAACTAAATGAACAATAACAATGTTTAAAAACATATTGTACTTAAGCAAATAATCTTTTCAGTCTTGATTGCTATAAAAGCCGACAATCTTATTGTTGTCAGCTCTTTTGTTCTTAAAAATATATTGTTATAGATAAAGTTAATAATCAAAATTTTATGAAAATCTTAGGAGCAGGCTGAGGTGCAGAATTAAATCCTGCACATCACAAGACAATAAATTCTCTTTAATTATTTGCATCAAGCCTGGATAATTATCAGTAGATACTGCATTCTTTCTCTTATCTAAGCAGTTCATTCTCCTGATTTAGGCTGAGAACTTGTATAAAACTCTCACTGGAACCTCTATGTCAGGTGTGTTAAAGCAGGAACACTGTCATTTATTTCTGGTTTTTAGCTGCTGTCATTCTTTACATCTTCTGTAAGGACATGCATATCTATGTGATATTATCTGAGAATGAGAATGAGAATTATAAAACTTAAGCTTAAATTAGCTTAAGTTTTATGAGTTCTACAATTGGAGTGCTAATGCTATTAAAAGGTATGATCGAGTTTGCAAAATCGTGAAAATGGTATTTTATATCAGTTTCATGTTCAGATTTCTGTGAGTGACAGAAATGTCCCAGGTAATTCTGTTAATCCTTCCCTCAAAATACTCTCAGTGTCAAAATAAATGTAGTCTCTCAAGAAGTGTTACAGCACTAAATTCCCTGAACATAGTAGTGAATGTTTTTTTTAACTATAATTAAACAACATTTCATCTCCATCAGTCCAAAAATAATTTTTTAGAAAACTAAATTTAGATTTGCTGTGACAAATGGTATATTAACCAATGGAGGAACAGTAGTCTGTGGTTTGAAATTAAGCATTTTTTTTTCTCTGATTTCTGCCATTGTGTTGAAAGCTGAGCAAAAATTAAAATTTTACTCTAATAAAAACTTCAGTATAAAAAAGTCTTGAAGTCTAAAATACACAACAATTTCTGCAAGTGAAACACACCTGTCTTAAGGCAGGATTTATTATGTCTATTTAGTCTGGTCACAAAGTATGATGTGTTTGAATGGCTCTCAGAAAGCAATGATCCGTCAGAAGGAAATGTAATTCGATGTTGAACTGAGAAAGTTGAAACTATTTTAGTTAGTCCAGCATTAAGATACTATAAATGAATGTATTATCAACCCTGCCTGCTTTACATATATCTCTTTAGATCCTGCCCTTACATAACTGGATCAATTCTGTCTCCATATATTCCTTTTCACTGTTTGAAAAAAGCTTACCAGCACTTGTGCATACATGAAAGAATTGTGTTTCAGATCTGTTTTGAGAAAATAGGTGCATTCAAGAATTAACATACTGTGAAAATAATTTATCTTTGTTCCATAAATACAGAAGAAGTGTGTGTTAAAACAAGCACTTTGTGTAAATCTATGGAAGTAATATATTTCAATGAAATTAGGGAAATCCATTTCATTAGGTCCAGCACGTCCTGGAACACAGAGCCTTTGTCCTGGTGGCCTGTATGCTTTCCATATTCCATTATGCAAATGTGAGAATTCATCAGGTACTTTGCCTCATTCCACATCTACATACTGTGCACAGTCTCTCAAACCAGCAGCTTCTGCCCACAAAAACAACCTCAGCTTGTTTTACTATTACTCACACGTCAGCCACATTGTGTTGGTTGTATCATGCACAAAGAGAATTCCCATCCCAGTGAGTTTAGAGTCTGAAATTATTAGGCCTGGTGCTCAGTTCACACAGAGCAATATAATCCCTTTCAGGGCAGTGAACTCTGTATTATACAAGCAAAGGGTTTGCTCATTGTTTCAAACAAGTGAAGATTTATTTTTTTAAAAAGCAAGACTAGGAACAGGAAGGCAGTGTCTTGTATCAAGCTCTGCCATAGAACAAGAAGAGACAAAGGATTGGTCAGAAAACAAAGAAAATAATCCTATTTAATAGAATAAAAAACAAAGTCATACCCAAAGGTAGTTCAGAGTCATGTCAAGGTACATGTCTGCTTCTGATGTGAGCTCTTCAGACACTGTTTTCCCCATTCCAACCCCCACATTGCAACTTGGGCACTAACAAAAAGCCTCCCTGTGCAGTCATCCCAGTGATATCAGATGTCACTCCCCTGCAGCCCTGGAAGACAGCCCAGTTCATGCACCCTGCATGTTTTCCATGTTGCTTGCGTGAGGTTGAGATCATGCTTATTGCTTATCTACCCTGTCCAGGTCAGATGTTATTTGTTCTGTGTAATTCTGCTTCCTGTGGCAGATCCAACCTGATATGTTTTTCTCACTTTCTGTTTCACACAGCTAACTTCTCTCTGGAGATATTGGCACAGCTTAGTGCAAATACCTCTTTTACTTGCACAATCTCTAAGATTTTTTTTTTGTCAGTAGTTGTTAGCTAGTTTCCCACAATCTTCTTTCTGTAGAGTAGATTTTAAATGTAGCACATCCACATTACAAAATTCTTGCTCCTCCTCTTCTTCTTCATGTATTTCTGTACTAGTTTATGAAAAATTTAGGACAAAAACCATAGTACTAATACATAAAAAAAATTTCAACATTTTGCCAAAATAAACCGTAACCTGGCCCTTCTTAAAGTATAATCTTACAGCAAGTATGTATTACCCTCCATTCTCAAAGTTACATCACAAGTTCACATGGCCTGTTTTGGTTACGCAGAAGAAGTTCTTGTAAATTTCAGAATTTCACTTGAATGCAGATCTGAATGTTCCTAAGGTTTGGAATGAAAAGATCCTATCTGTAATATCGCTTCACATGTGATTTTCAAATTTTATGCTGTCCTTTGCTAATTGGAGTTACTGTCCTGTTTATTTTACTGGCATTTTGAATTCCCAGGTACCCTTCTGTCTGCAAAGCACAGCTACTGAATTGCATGCCCAAACCCAACCCCTGACAGCGGCAACCAACCCATTCCTCATTTCACACTGCCTGTTTGGCTTATCTAGGAGTCCAGTTTACGTGACATTGCTAATATCAAGCTCAGCATGAAGGTTAGATCCTCAGTTTGTTGAAGCTGACATACCTTCCTACATCTGCCAGACCCAACTGAGAGGCTGCCAGGCTCTGCCAACCAGCTCCCACACCAGCAAGCTACAAGCAAGTCTCCACAAGCTCCTGGATCAGGAAGGTTCCTCTGGAAACCATAGAGAATATCCTACACTGCACTGTGTAGGTTGTCTGGAACCCCCAGAGCAGGATTTACATGAGACAGAAGTGTAGCTATGCTAACATCACACTCCAGCCAGGCTAATACATCTGTGAAGCCTACACAGAGCTGGACAGTGGCTCCAGTAGCTCAGCTGAGCAGGTGTGATTGCACAGCTCTGCTGGGTGCTGGTTAGAAATGCTGTGGACTTACCTGTGATTTCAGTCAAGTCAGCCTCTAAATACTCTGCCCCACCATCACTGCAAGAGTAGGTCACTGAGAAACAGTCCCGAGTCACTTAGACAAGCATCAGGTTGTTTCCTGGATCTGCCTCTTTTGCCTCCTCTGCCAATCATTCAGCAGTGGCAGTTCTATAACTGGTGTGGGAAGTGCTATTCTCCCCCTCTTTTTCCTTCTCCTGAGTGGTTCTTCTGTCAATCCATGGCTGGGTCCCACGACCGCCACCTCACAGATGTGCTTTCTGCCTTCCAGGAGAGTAGCAGCAGCAGGGATGTCTGGGCATGTTTTTCCTGGCTTGGGACATGTCTTGCATCTCACATTTGCCACAGGTTTGCTCACTCTGTGCTTATGGCCCAGGTCAAGTGCCAAACTGCCTAAATTTTATATTGCTTCCATCCTTATTCTGCTAGTACTGGTCACATATGAGAGCCGCCAGTTTCACAGAGCCACCCAGCCTTTCACAGGAATAATAATATCATGTTATAGTGGTGACACATAGTAACACAGCATCCAAAGAGCAACACTTGGACACTCTGCACTGGGTACCAGGAAGTGGGCAAGAATTAACTACTCCTCATCTTGCTTTACCAAAGACCACTGAGCTTCAAGCTGGGCCTGCTCTAAAACACTGGAGTTAAAAAGCAAATGAACAAGTGAACTCCTACATTTAGATTGCGTGTCCAGACATTTCGAATCCAACCAGGATCTTTCATCAATGGTATCTGAAAGAAACAAAACATAATGAAAAATAATGTAGTTAATTAACCATACACAGAAGTTAATATATGCAAGCCTCAATCATGGTCCTTGAAACCCAGCTTCAATGAATACCTCTCCTACGATTCCTTTGTAAGCTACATGGCCTTTGTGTCATCGTCACTCTTTATATGGACTGAGAAATGTTCTCAATTCTCTCTTTCCACAACCTCAGTTTTCAGGGGTTTTGCAAAAGGATTTAGTCCTCTGCTAGCAGGACATGTATCAGCTGGAGAGAACTTGGAAGCCAGCAAATTCTGTGAGCTCTGAAGAAGAAGGATCACAACAATCTCTGTTTATTCTTTTGCAGGATGGAGATGCCAAAGATCTATTCATATGGCATCATCCCTAGATGTGTTCATGGTACAGGAAGAACTCTAGTATCCAGTAGGACAGGAAAAGTAGTTCTGTAGAACAAGAACACACTCCAGCCCCTTTGAAGCAACCTGGTGCTCAGGGTCTGCATAGCAGGGGCATGAGTGTATTCCATGAGTAATTCCTCTGCAGACAGGCAGCACAGGAGCCTCAGCAGAGTGATTGTACTTCCAGAGACAGAGCCCACAGCTGAGGTGACAATTACTGTGACAACCTCTCTATGAACACACAGAGGTAGGAGTGAATGGTGATTTCATTTTTAAAGAAGTCACAGTTGCAAGACATATTGACATTAATTAATACCCACTAAGTAGGGTAAGCTTTCAGTGTTGCTGGAGATGAAGGGACACATATAAATAAAAGGAAAAGTTATTGAAGAGAAATTCTGAATTGCATTTTATAATATTTCTTATTCCGTAGTTAAATTTCATACTGAAAGGACCATTTCTACAGGATCAATAAAGATGATGATGATCATGATGATATGAACAAAGAAGTCGAAAGTTTTCCCTTTCCTGCCTAGAAAAGTTATGGCCTGATATGGTGGTGTGTTCTAAAAACACCCATACTCCCTCATATTCAAATCTCAACATTTTTCAAATGCTCACCAAGAAAAAAGAAAGAATATTCTCCTTTCTATCATTCACCAATTATATGACACTCTGAATACTCTGTGGAATTTTACTGAGCAAATAAAAAAGGCATGAAATGATCGTTTTTCTGAACTTCCTTCCATTGGAATAAAGACCATGAAACCATTACAAATAGAGAGCAATCCAAAATACCAAAACAAGCACAACATAAATAAATTCACCTGGTCTGGTAGGTCCAGTTCTTAAGGATTCCATTACTGTTAATTACACTGGTAATTACACTCACACACTCTGGTACATGTATAATTAGAATATTATTTCATGTGGGGGATGTGACAAGTAAGTTTGAGGTGGCACAATCAGGAAGACACAGAAGTCTGGCACATAGGCCTTCTTTGTTCACAACAATAGCTTGCACTTGGAACATTCTACTAAGGATTGCACCACAGTATTCAGAGTTTACCAAGTCTCTCAACAATCTTATGGACAAGAAGATATTATAAATTCCATTTATCAGATTAAGAAATTGAAATACACCCTGATTAAATTACCTATTCTACATTACGAAGGAATTCTAGCACCTGAATTAGGAAACATCTCTTTCCACATGGCCCATTGTTTTAACAAGTGGTCTATCTTTTCTATTCTCAGAAGCAGAATAAAAATACTGTTATGCCAGTAATTAAATGATCAGAAATACTCTTGCAGGCTAAATTAATAATTGAAATACAGATGCAAGTTGTATACAAATGCTGAATTGCATATTCCTGTTGCATGTGCCTGTTTATGTTTAAGAGGTATCATAGAGATGTTTGGGTTGGCAAGAACCTGAAAGATCATTTGGTTCCCCACTGCCATGGGCAGGGACACCTTTAATGAGACTAACATGCTCAAAGCCCCATCCAGACTGGCCTTGAACTCTTCCAGGGATGAAGCACCCACAACTTCTTTGGCCAACCCAGTTCCAGTGCCTTACCATCCCCACAGTAAAGAATTTCTTCCTTATAGCTAATCTAAGCCTATCTTCTTTCAGTTAAAAGATGTTCACCCTTATCCTACAAGCCCTCATTAAAAGTCCCTCTCCAGCTCTCTTGTTGCCCCTTTCAGTTCTGAAAGGTGTTATAAGGACTCCTCAGAGCCTTCTCCAAGCTGAACAACCCCAGTTCTCTCAGCCTGTCTGCAGAGGACAGGTGCTTCAGCCCTCTGATCCAGCTTCCTCTGTACTTGCTCCAGCAGTCCCACACCTTTCCTGTGCTGAAGGCCCCAGAAGTGGGTGCAGCACTCGATGTGAGGTCTCAGGAGAGCGGAGCAGAGGGGCAGAATCACCTCCCTCACCCTGCTGCCCACACTGCTTTGGTGCAGCCCAAGACACAGCTGGCTTTCAGGGCTACAAGCACACATTCTTTCTTTTTCTTTCTTTCTTAAAACAATCGAAATTCCATGATCCAAAAAATAAATCTCAGAAACATAGTAATAGGAACTGTCACAGGAAAACAGTATGTTTCATTAGCAGAAAAGTCAACAGTGTGATGCAACAGAGTTGGTAATTTTACAAAAGTGCTGCTGCCTGTGCATTCAGTTCCTCTGAAAAACAGTGATCAGAGACAGTCCTGTAAAGGACATTGTGTACGGGTGCAACAACCACGCGACTCTACAGGATCCCTGCCAACATTTTGAAAGTACAGTTAATGTTGCAGCTAAGTATTTGATCTTTTGAGTTGTCTAATCTCTGTTCCTGCTCACATTTGAAAAACAGCCTTAAAGAGCTTTCATTCAGACCTGCAATTAATGGAAAAATTTAGTATTTAATGAATTATATTTTGTCCATTTTTGAGCGACTGTTGTAAATCAACTGACTGCCCTTCCTGTTTAGTAGGCTTGGAAATGCAAACTGACATGAGCAAAAATTATTTTAAAGCAGACACAATGCATTAAATCTTTCCTATAGCTGTGCCAGCCTCAGCAGTCACCCTGCTGACCTTAGTGAACAAGCTAATATGGGGAAAAGATGACCTTGCACTTAAGCTAGTGAAATAGGACACAAATGCTATCCCTGTACAAGACAATCAGAGTCAAGGCACAGGCGGAGTCATTCTGGCCTGTGCTGTGATGCTGGAAAAACAGCACTTGGCACGGGTGCTGCCACAGCCAGCTGGCAACTCCCAGCTTGGGAATGAGCACAGAGCATTTCCAACAGGCCTCCCAAGGAAGCCAACTGGTTTTGAGTGCTGATGGAGCTTAATAGCAGGAGGTGACTGGATCATGCCAGGTAGCATCAAAGCCAGAGAATGGGCACTGTCACTGTTTAGTTTACTACCAGCAATGTAGTGAAGAGATCCAGATCTCCTCTGGAGCTACCTGAGCTTTTTTCCTTCCAGCAGTGTGGGTATATCATGAGCATTATTGCACAGTTCTCCTGATGTCTAAAATAAATAATATGCTCCTAAACTGTCAGAGGAAATTGAGTAATATTTATAAGAAAACTTTAATTAGTGGTGAAAAGCAAAATTTGCCCTTGGACCACTAAAGAGAGGTTTTTTGACCCTATATTGCCCAGTCTGTTAGCATTAAACCAAACTGTACTTTTCCCAACTAAACATGGAGTGTTTAAGAATTAAGAAATTTCTTTTAGCTAATAGAAGGTGAAGTAAAACAGAAGACTCAGAGATAACAGATATGGCCTGATATCTGCAGAAGAACAGATTAGTCTGTATTTCATACTTACAGGGAAAAATGTATCTCACTAGAAAAATTTTGCAAGCAAAAATAATAGTAGTAACTGCAATCCATTCCCCCTTGGGAGAGATATGGAAATACAGTGAGCATGAAATGAAATGGGAAATATTTAGGCTTAGGAAAACTTTATAATAGTAGGAGCATCTGGTATGCCTTGCCGGAAGAGGCTGAGATCTTTCAGAGCAGGCTCAACATGCCTTTGACATAAATGTTTTAATTATAGTTGTATTTGCCTCTAGGCATAGAGATGGACCAGGTGATTTCTGAGTCTCTTCCAGCCTTGTATTCTATTAGTCTGTGATAAAGTGACATGGCAGGATGAGAGTTCATTTTCAGTTCTTCCCTAACACGGAAATCTCATAATGGGAAGAAATTCAGAAACTGGTGATGAAAACCCTGTTACATGAAATGCTATTTTTAAAAGAAATAGTATAGAAACAAGTTATAGGATAGCACAGCAGTGTAGCCAAGGGATGGGCATGGTGACCTAAGCAGCTTTTCTGTCTCAAACTTCTGACTGAGTCTCACCATATCACCTGACTGGTGTTTGGCCCATCACACTGATGCAACAGGTGTTGTAAACAAAGTTATTCATTTGTGAATTACTCAAGTAATTTAAATCAGGTTCCTATAGTAATCATGCCTCTAAATGTAGTTAAGTACACACTGAGTGCTTCATTTCTTCTAATACCAGATAGAAACATCCTATTACTTCCCTTAAGAAGCATCTGATGCCCAGAGCGAGTTATATTTTCCCTGTGGTGTGGGTGCCTAGTGCAAAGCAGCTGGTCTGTTCCTTCACAGAGAAGTGGAATGGGTACCTTTTGTGAGGAGATGCTATCTCCTACATTACTACAGAGTAATTTTAAGCAACAAAAAAGGTTGTGACAGGGCCACCGTCTTTCAAGGAGGACAACAATCCAATTGGCACATGACCATATTACATTTCTAAGTGACCTAAAGTAAGAAAACCATTTCCTAGCTTCCCAAATAAATCAGGTTTGACAGACAACTTTAATTTTCCTGGAGAGGTTGTAACTAGCCAGACAAAGCTTGGGACATCAGTAAATAATGTGGAAAAATTATGTAACTTTTTTCAAAAAGAGTTCTGTCAGAAACTTCAGTAGTCACCTCCTAGTTGGATGACTTGAAATTCTGGCACTCCAAACAAAAAACCCTTATCTATATTTATGTTCTGTAAGAAGGCTATCAAAATAAAGCCACTGGTCTGTAGGAGGCAACATGGGAGCTGCTGCCCATGGAGATGACCGCAGAACAGCTTAAGTACTTTGCAGCATGGAAGCCAGATTCAAGTTTTATTATATGTAGCAGAAGCACAACAAGAAACCAGTTCTGTTTTATCACGTCACTCAAACCTGGCCCAAAGTCAAAGGAGCCATCAAGCACTCTGGTAGCTCCAGGGTCCCAAGGCATCACATGGAGACAGAGGAACTGGTGAAGGGTGGGAAGATCACAGAAGCGTGGAGTCTTCTTGCTTGCCCAGCCCTCACAGCCTCTATTTATCTGGGGACAGCATGGGTGCCAGGGCAGCTCTTGCAGCATGAGCAGTGTTCTCCCTCCCCCTTCCTTGCTGAAAACATGGATACTTGCATTATAATCATAAAATTGCTTGGGTTGGAAGGGACCTTAAGGACCATCTAATTTTAACCCCCCACCACCATGGGGAGGGATGCCACACACTACACCAGCTTGCTCAAATTCTCATCCTGGCCTTGTATGCTTCCAAGGATAGGGCAGCCACAACCTCTCTGGGAACCTGTACCTGACTCCTAACAGTACAGACTATTTTTTCCCTAAAATATAATATAAATCTCTCCACTTTTAGTTTTAAATTGTTCCCTCTTGTCTGATCACTTCCTGCTCATGTATAAAATTGTTCTCCCTCCTTTTTTTAAATAGTCGCTTTCAAGTACTGAAAGGCAAATCTCAGGTGTCATCAGAACCTCCTATTCTCCAGGATGAACAATCTCAACTCTCTCAGCCTGTCTTCATAGAAGCGTTCCAACATTTTTGTGCCCCTCCTCTAGACTTGCTCCAACAGGTCTATGTCTTTCCTGCACTGAGGACCCTAGATCTGGGTGCAGCACTGCAGGCAGGGTCTCACCAGAGCTCCTTTTGATGGAGCCCAGGATACATTTGGCTGTCTGGGCTGAGGGTGCCATTACCAGTCCCTGTCCAGCTCTTCATCTACCAGAACCCCCAAGTCCTTCTCTGAAGTGCTGCTCTCAATGAGCTCATCTCCTAGTGCGCTACATCAAGTTCCTAAATGATTTTGAAATCCAGGAGTAAGCTGAATGCTTTATAATAATTCAGCCTATAAATAAAAATTAATAAAAAATAAAAATTTTTAAAAAATATATCCATGGCATTTCTGTTCTGGAGCTGCTGTAAACTGCAGCAGGGTTCAGACATGGTTGTATGCTCACCACACCTTGAAGTAACTTTAAAATAAAGATAAAATTAAGGACTGGAGGTAAGACACTATGAAGCTCCTCATTTAGCTAGAAACATCACTGAGTATATCCTAACATTGGGTTAACACAGGATACTCTGGTCTCTGAAATAAACACTAAAGGAGCCTCATGGCAGGCCTGTATTCCTCCTGCTGAGCTCCTCCCTTTTCTTAACCTCACCCTAGTCACTTACAGAGAGAAATATTAGCTGTTTATCTAATGTCTTGCAACACATACTGATAAAGGCTGTTTTGTCATGTCCCACAGACCATTCAGCAGGGCGGAGCGTGTTTGGCTGCCACCACCATTGGCAGAGGTGGTGGCCCCACCACCACACCAGCACTTGCTTTTGTGGATGTTTTAATGGCAGCAGTTAACACTGCACTTGGGAATGTTTCTCTTAGGAACCACCTCAGGCTACTAAAAGGTGTTTCATGAGGTGATGAATCCACATCACCTGATGTTCACCCCACCCTCCCTCATGGCATCAGTGTTTCCAGACCCAGAGGCTTCCCTGAGCAACTTCTCTGTCAGCTCTGGACATGGCAGCTGCTACCCACAGCTTTCCCCAGACCACAGAAGAGGGCAATAGATGCCCTTCACCAGAGAAAATGGCTGATTCTCCTCACAGCCCGGGGAGAAAGCTGGTGGGTGGTTGAGCTTCATGACTGCAGTACTGACATTGCCCATGGCCCTACAAGTTCGGCTTAGGCTTGGTGAGGCTTTGGGTTATCCAGACCCTCATTGTTAAGTACAAGGCAAAGGAGTTCAGATCTAGATCTGGCTGAATGTAGGATCTGCAGCCACGAAGAATCTGTAGATTTTGGGTTTTCATGATACAGAGCAAACAAAATTGATCTGCCCCACTGATGTTCAGTCTGAGACAAAAGATACGTGCTCAGCCATGCAAACAGAGGACTCTCCAAAAAGAAAAGAGGAAGGAACTATCAAGAAGTTCTTGATTTAGTTCAGAGGGATTCTAGTCAAACAGGTATGGCAGCAGAGCTGAACTGTCAACAGGCTTATTTAAAGACTTGAGAAACTGGGTTTGTGCCAAATGCTGGATCCCCAGGCTCCCCAGAACCCAGGTGTACACAGAGCAAAGCTGCTACCGCTGCTGTGCTGCACTTGCTCTTCAAATAATACCAGGCAGAGAGTGTGTATTTGCTGGCTAGAAAACTTTGCTATGGGTCACATACAAATACTTTATAGAAGCTTGTGGGAAGCCTTTGGAAAGGAGCATTTCCCTGATCCCATTTATTTTCTGTGGAAATTTAGGCACAAATTTCAAGAGTGGAGATGGGGTTAGGAGGATGACAGCAACAAACCGGGTGCTGTACACTGAAAATCTGCACATGACTTTTATGTTATGAATTGAACCCTTTGTCCATTTGCCTATGGCTGCCATATAGAGGCATAAAGGTCATGGCAAGTGGGAGGTAATGGCCACACCTGGGGCTGACCTCTAAAACCTAGCTGGGCTTTTTATTCTCTCTGTTTATTTACTTTGTTTGCTTGTTGACTTACTCAGAGATCTTCCCTATGGGTATCATAGCTATTTTAGGCTGCCTGTGGTGCTTCCCATCCTCGTCCATTGGTTTGTGGAAAGCCTCCCATCAGAATGCAATTTATTCAATGAATATAAATTTTGCCACAGAGGGAAGTTCCATCAAATCAGTACTGATGTGTAACAACTCGTACGTGAGTCACTGTCCAGAGTCATCAAGGACACCAACAGTGATAGGCACAACAGGTTTTAATGTATGGCTTTATGACAGGCCTGATAAAGTCATAACAAGCCTCCATTAAAGTGTGAGTGAATTAAAATATACATAGGGGGGGTTTTCCACTTTGTCCATCTAGGAAAAAAAAGAAAAGGTAGATTTGCTGTTCTCTGAAACCCTTCAATCATTCAAATCTTAAAGCCGAGCATGCACTTTCCTAACAGCAGAAATAATTGTACTGTGTGTGTTTTTTATGGGGATTTTTTAAAGGGATTTGCTAGCCACAGCTTTTTGCAGAGTAAGTTTATGTCATTTTGTGGAACATAGATATGTTTGTAATATTGAAGAGACCTTGTGTCCCAAGATCAGATTTCTGGAGTGGAACAACAGAAGAGGAAAAACAATCCTATGTCTGAGGGGTAGGTCAGGAAGTTTGGAAACTTCCATTCCAGCTGGCACTATTGCAGCAGGCTGTCTGCTGCACAACCCAGCTAACCTCACTCTGCTTCTGTTTTTTTAATATGAAATAGAGAAACATTATCAACTCGGACTACTGTTATGAAAGCAAATTTCTCAATTTTCACATTTTCTGACTTCATTGGGTCAGTACACGGGGCTCACATGTAGTAAAGACTGCGTGTATGCAAAAGCAAACATATGTTCATAAATAGACTTTGGAAGCAGCTGCCAGCTGGCTCTTGTCCAGAAGGGCAGAAAATAAGGAGGAGGGGAGTGTGCCTCTTCATTGCAAGTGATTTGTTTTTCTCACTAATGCTACACATTGTTCAGGACTATTTCTAGGAAGAAGGCAGTCATAAAATCCAATCAATATATGCTGCAACATTTCCGACTAGAAGAAAAACAGCATGTGCAGAACAAGACGAAGTCTTTGAACAAAATTCTTGGAAAGAAGCCCCTCAGAATGCATTGGGCCAGGAACAATTTTTCTGTGGTGCACATTTATTCACACAGGAAATATTTGTTCACACAGAAAGTTTTAAAAGTATTTATAAATATTTTTTAAATGTTAATAAACCCTTGGGTTTAACTGGGCTTTAATTAATACTAAAATAACTGCATTGGCATAGAAATTCTTTCACCATGTCACAATTTCACACTTTTAGAAGTTCTCTGTGTCTCTTCTTACTTTCTTCAGTATTTTGCCTAAACGAGGCTCAGAAGCCTAGCAGCCATCAGTCTCTTTGCTAAATGTCATACAGTTTTTCTCTAGGCAGGGCAGTGCTATGGGTAAAGCTTTGCAGGTCCTGGCTGTAGAGAATGAAGTTTGTCATCGATGGACACTCCACAAGAGTAGAGCAACCCCAAGTGTTTGTTTTGCAGTCCTGAAGATGCCACTGCAGCTAGGCTGGTGGTGAAGCAGCACTGGATTGATAGAGCACAACCAGCTGCCCTCAGGAATGCTTTGGGATTGTGTTTTGTGCATTTATTGTTTAAGAACAATATGGAGAGACAAGTTACAAGACCTCCACCTCCAAACCTTCCCCCAGCATCCAGCAACACAGCCAAGGCTATCAAAGATCCACCTGTGTCAGTGGAGGATCCCAGGTGCTCTTTCTATTATCTATACCAGAATGATTTTCCCTGAAGTAAAATCAAGGGAACATTCAAAGTTCCATTTTGTGAATAATCTTTTACTGACTACTTTGGACTTTAAAGGTACTCCTGACTTCAATGGATGAAGGATTGTCAACTTTGCTGTGAGAAATTAACACCTCCTGATACTCCAGACTGGCAGGATTAATTTTTAAACTAACTTCACAGTTTAAGTAGTCAGCAAAAAGAAGGATGGTGGCAAGACCAATAATCTGTTCACTGTAGCAAGCTCCTGCATATTTCCTTGTTTTCACTTCATTATGCGATGCCCATAATGTATTTTTTCCTATGTGAAGGGATTCCTGCAGAGGGCAAGCACATAGATCTAGCTGTTCTTATTTCACTTGAGGTGCCAACACAAGATTTTACCTTTTCAGAGCCTTTTTCACCCAAACCACAGTCTTCGTTATGTGGCATCAGTTGAATAGAAAGATATTCTCGGGGCTGGATTGTTAGTGCATGTGTTAGTGAGATAGCACAGGATTTGGAACTGTCATGGTATCCAATCGAAAGATATTTAATGTAAGAATCCTACATATTCAGCCCAGATGTACCTGTCTGACTTTAGGGTGAAAGAATAGTTCCCCTTAACTTCAAGGCCAACTTTTTAAAGTTGGATTAGATCCTGGGGCTGCCCCTTTTACCTAAATATTCACAAGAAAGATGGTTATGCCTAGACTCCCTTTCTAATCCATAGAGGGTTGCACTGTTAAAGCATAATCCATATAAGCTTCCTTAGCATGGTCTGACATACAGAATTTAAATACAAACTTTTTTTCTCTAAATGTACCTCTGACGTGTCTTAGAAAAATCTTTTTCATAACTACTTGCTATTATTTTCCAATTAAATGTTCTGTCCTTTTTCCCCACAGGATAGATCTGCTTTTGTATCTCATCTAGAGCATACCACTTCCATCAGAGTCAACTTCTCTTCAGCAAAGCTCTCAAAGTCAATGGAAAAGTGAAAACAAGTGCAAATAGACACTGAAAATCAGTTTAGCAGTCACAAGAACTTCCTTTGTTGCAGCATTAAATTATCCCACAGCTTATAAAGAAAGTATCAAATTATCCTAGGGTTTATAAAGAAAAAGAAGATGCACTAAGACTCACATGGTATACTGCTTGTGGTAGACAAGGACAGGCGTGCGGAAGATCTCGGGATGTGACGGAAAGCAGCAGGACCCCCTCCCTCCTCACCTGTGATATGCAATCACCCCCCATGGTATGCAACCCCTCCTAACTCCAGTAGTTTTCCACTCCTCACTAACCCTACCTGATTTCACCGTCCCCCTCTGACGTAGTGAAGCCCCCTTGACTATTTAGTTCCACAAGGTAAAGTAATAAACACCATTTTGACCATCCACCACATTGGTGTCAGTGTGTCAATGGACCGAGTGACCCAGGCAAGGCTGGGCCACCGTGCTGTTCTCTGAAACCAGGTCATCTTGTCTTCTATCAGAAGGCAACAACTGCTGTTTGTTTGCCTTCAGCAGCACTTTGCAGATTTAATTGGGGCTCACTTTGTCACACACTACACAGGGACAAAATCAAAAGGTTGTGATGTCTCTTTTGTGAAATCCTCATTAATTTCAGTGAAGTTTTCCCAAATCTTAACATTCAAAAGTCTGGGCTTTTTTTCACTCTCTGCTACTTGCCACCAACTTTATTAATATAATAAGGAACAAGTCATCATTAATGTAGGCAGCCTAGGATGAGCTGAAGGGTTTGTTTGACATGTATGGCAGAGCCAAGAACATGCTGCACAGCTCCACAAGGCCAGCAAGTACTCAGGAAGCATGTCTGCCCCAGCCTGGCTTCAGGAATGTTTGTCTGAGGATTTACAAAGTAGAAAATAAACAACTGGTGTCGCCAAGCAATTAAGACCACTGTTCAGTAGCTGTGAACTGAGACAAGCCAGTTAAAGTGAGGAGCTGCCTGTCCCATGTGTAAATGTTGTGCAGATTTCTAGTGAATAGCATCTTCCCAAACCCCAGGGGAAGCCTAAGTGAGCTCACACTTCCCTCTGTAGGGAGTGGTGAGATAGAGACAATTTCAAGGACTGAGTTACTCCAATAGGATTGTTACCTTTGGGAACCTGTGGGAATCCCTGGAGTGGCTGAGATTGAGGTTTCTTCCCCAGATGCCATGTCAGGAAGGGCTAGATGCTGCCTCTGGTGTTTGGCAGCCCCCCTCAGTGGAAGGCAAATGCTCCTTCCAGCTCCTGCCAAAAGCTAAGGAAAAGCATTGCTGGGCTGGAAGCAGCTCAGCTCTTGCCTACAGCTTACATGAGTGCTATGTGGAAGGGAAATCTTTCCTCCATCAGCTGGCATCCCATGCCTCTGGATCTGTCAACCCTCACCCTCTAACTCTGCTTCACTCTTGCCATTAACCGTCATCTGTTCCCAGCCTTTCTGCCAATCTCGGATCCATCCCCACAGGCTGTCCTGCTTACTTGTCCTTTCCTGCTTACAGGCTATAAGTTCTCAGCCCAAGCAAAGCCAAATATCTGGATCCTGCAGTAAGCACTGGATTAATTCTCAGTCCAGAAAATTTTCATAGTTCCGCATCCGTTGCAGAAAGTTCCTTCTCCCAGCCAGCTGCCCAGAGCTGCCAAGAAAACTGAGGAAACGTGACCATTGCCACTCCTCTGCAAAAACCTGTCACCCCTCAGGCTCTGGCTGCCTGCAGGAAATTAGACACCTGCTTTGGTCTTCTTGCAGTCATGAAGTGCTGGCATAGTATGTATGCCAAACCACTATTAATAAACCACCTTTTTGTCTGTCACAGAGTTATGCCAATATAAAATGCCATTCCTTCTACCATCCATCTTCTTTTTGTTTCACAGGTCCTGGCAGAGCTCTCTTTTCTGTACTATTTCCCGGTCTACTGAGATTTGTGCAGCGCTTACCAAGGAAGGAAGAAGACAAAACTAGTGAGTTAGTCAAATAGAAGGAGGTAAAGGAAACCTTGTACTCAGTTTTCCCATTAAGGCCTGACTATCCACAACCTGCTATCCTAGGGGTAAAAAAGAGAGAAAGTATATTAATTTTGAGGAAAACATGAACTTTCTAGCATGGGTTATATACACAGGTATTGCTGTGGTCTGTGCCCATCTCCATGGGCTTGTCCTTTACAAGTCTAATACAGCAACTGGAGGGAACCAGGAGAGGAATTTAATGAAAAATAGAGCTAACATCTTCTTTCCTTTAAATTCCATTTACTTAATGTTATTTTTCACATAGAAGAGGAAAAAAGTTTTATTGTGTTTGTACTCTGTTTATTTAGCGCATTACCCTGCTGACACGCAGCACAGCCTGATGGATGTTGCAATGTGGGGCAAAAGGTGTTATTAACATAATCCCCTCTCAACAGATGGAGCAGCTGAGAAAGTTGCAGAGGGTTATTGAAACTCATCCAGCAGTGTGAGGGAAAATAGCTTTGTCATCGTGTCTCAGGCCAGCACTGTGCTGACCAGGGCAAGAGCCACAGCTCATTTCTCAGTCTTCACTGGGAGTCAAGTCTTCCTTGACTTATACACAAGTTTTGGCCTCTCTTGCACAAACAGCATTAAATTCCCAGGGAAAGGGATTTAGCAGCACCCAAACTTTTTTTGTCAAAGGTCATGTCTGTAAACTTTAAGTTAGCTCACTTGCAATGACTCTTGCATTTCCACTGACCTTACAAAAGCACCAGGACTCATACAGTGAATCCAGTTTAGCTAAGGAAATAAAGATAAAGGGCATTTAAATACCTGCTGGAAAAACTCTCCTGCAGGTTTAATCTGATCTTTTTTTTTTTTAATAAAGTTAAAAAAGATCAAAGAAACGATTGTTTTTCAAAAGAGTTTGCAAATAAAATATTTATTGCAAATTATTTAATTATTAAATTGAATTTCCAAAATGCTCCTCTGAAGGAATGCTGCCCCTCAGATGCTTTTGACTCATAAAAACCTCTAAGAAAAACTGGAAGAGTGGAGGGACTCAGAAAATTACAATGAAAGAAAATCTTTGAACTCTGGGGATTTTTCAGAGATATTTACTGAGATGGAAATCCCACAAAACCTCGATTTATACCTCTCTCTGATCCTTTTCTGCCTTAAAATATCCAAGAAATAAGGACTCCATGGGATTCTAAAATACTTAGAAAAAGATAGGGTAATCCATCATAATTTCCAGATTTTAAAGGAAAATTGATGATTTTATTAGCAAAGCTATGCTGAATTCCTAATTGCTTGTGTAAGTAAAAATTACCCTTGAGTTGCCTGATGATATATTGTTTGCTTTTAAAAGGTCACCTCTGTGCTGTAGCAGATTGCTATATGGATGGTATTAGAGTCAAAGCTGTACCACGTGCAGAGGGTGAGCAGAGAGGATACCCTAGCACAATGCAGGAAAAAACACTCCTGAGATGAAAAAAAATTAAAAGTTAATAAATTAAAAGCTTTCAAACTGCTTAGCAGGTATACAAAATATCTCAATATTAGGATATATCCAGGTTAACTGACCTTTTTTTTAAAGGGTACATCCAATTTAATTGGTTTTACTTGCTACCAGCTGTTAAATATCATATGGCCTCATTTCTAAGAAGGGGAAAATAAATATCAGATGTCAGCCAAAAATAATATGTGGGACCACTGGAGGGCACTTTTGATTTAAAAATCTCTCACTTTCAAAGTCTTTTGGCAGCAATACAGCTTCTGCAAAAGCAGGAGGGAGCAGAACTGGGGCTTGCCACTTGTTCATGAAAATTCATTGGAAAATATTTATTTCTTTTGAAAATATTTTATAGCCCAGAAGATCTTGAAGAAATTCTGGCAAATAACCTTAATGAAACATCTATTCTCAATATTTTTTTTTTCTTATTACAGATTTTTGCAATGTGACTTTTTTGGCCTGGAACACATAACATTAATGAATCATTTACTTGGAACAACAACTATAGATTCGGTTAGAATGAAAAAGACCATATTTTTTGTCTGTGTCACTATGCAGACACATTGCTAGCTCTGCATTTAAACAAAGAACATGCTAAAACTATTCACCTGATCCATGGATCAGATATCTGCCACTTGGTTCAAGGGCTCCAAGTTCCTGAAGGAAAGGCTCCAGGTTTACTGAAGGAGTAAAGAAGAAGCAAAGAAAAGTAGCAATGCTCTGCATCCTGGATTCATTTCTAGACTAGTCCTGCAAACTTACTTCTCTCAGCAGTCTTCCTAAGATGATTGATACAGTTCACTTCAGAGGGATAGTGGGCTTGAATAAAAAAAAATTATTAGACCAACTGCCAGTGTTTAGTCTGTCCTTTTGCACTTTTTATTTCCTTGTTGACTTAGGACTTCATGAAAGGGGGCTGCTTCCTGGTCTCCCTTGCTTGGGAGCAGCCATGCAATTCCTTGCTGCCCATTTCTGTTGGGCAAAGTGCAATTTGCTCATCCATTATAGCATAGCATTTCTCTGCAAAGCGACAAAGCCAGCATAACTACATCAGACTAAAGCTTTAGTGAAATTCAGAAGACATAACAAAAAGAAGGAAAAGAGGGCAAGAAAAAATGGAAAACATACAAATGTCTCCATCAGCTATTTTCTTCTTATCTTTTCTGAATGGAAGATGAAGAATTTATTGTGAACGAGCATGACTCCATTGCGTGGTAACAGTGCCTGTAATACAGAATCTGCTGTGTTTGAGTAAATGATTGCCTTTTTGTGCTGTGGTCTGTGGTTTTGATGACTAACTTCCTGAGGGACTGTAAAGATAAAAATCACAGCTTGGTACTTGTTGAAGATTTAAAGAGCTGTAACTTATAAATAGTACTACTGAGGGATAAACTGCCTTTTACCTTCTACCCCTGTGCACCATGGCAGGGTCACAGGAAGCTGAACCTCAACAAAACTAACAATGAAGCCCACAAAATTCATCTCTCCAGGAATAAACACAAAGAGGCTCTTCAAAGCTGAGTGAAGGCTCTCCCTTGCTGTAAGCTTTGCAGAGAAACCATCCCGGTACAGCACCAGCACAGGTGTAAAGAACTCAGGGATGGTGGTGAAGTTACAGCAGAAACAACCAGCTCCATTTGGGACCATACAGATCGTTAATTAAAAGGGAAACAGTTTCAGGAGCTTCTTTTTCTCTCTGCATTAATATATATTATATTATACTGGTAAATACTCATAAAATTAGTGGCTGATGTTTCCTATGAGTGTAGCTACTGGTACCAAAAGAGAGAAAATTGATTCTAAGTATGGTCTTGGGGTCATTTCCATTCCTCATTTCAGGAACTTCAACCCCAGGTGGCATTTACCTCAGTTCTAATAGACATTGCATCTGACCTGGGAGCGTGAGGCAGTGTGAGGAAGTGCACCCTGACAGGATGGCCATGCACAATGCTTTGAGTAAAACAGGTTCTTCTTATTTCTCCTTTGCTCCACAGACAAGCTTTGCTTTCTGGTCCCATGCTCACTATCACAGCTGTCTCTAGCCTTCACCATATACTGCTCCATTTTCAATTTCTAAATTATTTCTAGTAAAAGCAATGAGATCTCCAAGCTCACTTGGTCCCATTTCCTTAATATATTCCCCATCTCAAATATATAATATCAAGCAAAGTAGAAGACAGTTCTGTATTTTCTGGACCATTTTGTTATGCAGGCTTTTCAAATATCTCCCCAGATTGTGCACATTAAAAACAGAGGGAACACGTTCTGAGGAGCCAAAACCATGGTCCATTTTTGTGCACACCCTGTTATGGCATCCATGGCCTCATGGCTCCCTGGGGTCATGTCAGTGGGAAATGCTCATTTGATGACAGCTCAGCCCTTATCTGCTCATTGATTTGGAACAGAAGCTCTTTGGGAAGATGCAGTGGAAGTGTCAGACTTATGCTGCTTTCCAGGAAGCTTTTTCTTACCTTCCAGAGACAGGGGCCTTTAAATTGAAAAAGTTTTAACCTTTGCCATGACTGGTAACAGCTTGATAAGTTTTTAAATGCAGACATCTAAAAGCCTGCGGCAGGAAACGAATACGTATCACTGCTTTCAAAAATCTCAGGTTTTAAGACAGCTCTGGTTCTTTGAGGTGTGTTTGTGCTTTCAGCCTGTTTGGATTGGGTTTTTCTTATCTGCTCCACTTTTCAGAGTTTTACACTTGCAACCTAGACCTCAGGAGGTTTTGTTTAGCTGCTCAGTTGGAGCTGCTGAAGCTCAACCTTAGGCTGACTAGTCCTTGGACTGTGGCCTTGACAAAGTGCAAACTCCTGCTCCAAGTGAGACTGAGTTGTTACAGACCACTTCAAAGAGCAGGAGAGTCAGAATCAGAGGGGTTGACACTCTACTTGCATTTATGGCAGCATAAGATAAATAAGTGTTACTAAAGCATTACGCATCATAATGCATCACAAATTAAGGTTATGGTGCAAAGGCAGTGGAGGTGACAGGAGCTGGGGGGTGAAGCAGATTTCAGCCACTCATGACCCTCACAGCCTTTCATCCCCGTGGACCAAGCTGAACTTTCAGATCTATATTAAGACAGGGCAGGCTCTCTGAGACATGATCTCCAGATACAGAATGATCGCTGACCTCCCGCAACCTGCCCTAAATATAATGCAATAGGACTTGGCCTGCAGTCAGCTCCCCAAAGAGTGATCCACAGGAAAGGGTCCGGGTTCCACTTACTGTTTGTTTTTCAGGAGGTGGGAAGGCAGCACACGTGCTTGATGTGGAGAAAAACAGATAAGCAGTGAATACCATTGAGGCTTATTAATCCCTTGCAAAAATACATCCTCCACTCACTGAAGGGACAGCCCCTCAAAATGGGAGCAAGGAGCTGCAATGAGGCAGCTCCTGCTCCCCTGGCTGCTGCTGCCAGCCTGCCGGGCACAGCAAGGTAAGGCCACTTGGGGAAAGATGCTCCTGCCCCTGAAAAGTCTGGAGTCTGCTCAGGAGATGGCTGCAAAAAGGCCACCAAAATAAAACAGGAGAGCTGACAGCCTGGCCCCTGTGCACAGGCCGGTCGTTGATCCCTGTGCCCGCCGTGGTACAGAGCAGCCACATGTCAGAAGGCAGGGAGGAATAAGAGCCTCAGGGGAGAGATCCTTCCCGGCAGAGGTGTGTGGGACATGGCAGTCCCAGAGCCCAGACCATTGCAGGGACAGCTGGGCACAGCCCTGCCATCTGAGATGCTGTGGGTGTCCTTGCTGTAAAGTGCAGGACTGCAGACCCTGGGCAAATGGGCTCTGCCTCTGGCTGCTCTGAGCCTGCACAGCTCTGGTGGGGTGAGAGCAGCCTCTGGCCCTTGCTGCTCTTTCTGACTTACCCAGGACAGCTGCTCAGTGCAGTAAAAGTCTCACAGTGAGAAATACACGAGTTCTTAGATTTCCAAAGGAATTGATGCTACTTAAATTGCTACCCCCCACTGGAATGTGGTAAATCCAGGACTGCCTGCAGCCCCAGAGGAATGACAGTGCTTTGTCATGGCCACTGGTTTGGCCTGGGACTGGGAAGAGAATGATGGAAACTTGCCCTGTGGAGCCAACCAGTCACTCTCCCACTGCAGCATCAACTGCAGCAGCAGCACTGGCAGCAGATGGCAACTGCAGCAAGGTTTTGCATTTCTGGAAGGCTTCTCCCAAAGGACCTCAAAACACAATAAAAGTGCCAGGTTAAATGAACCTAAAAAGGATTTGTGTAGGAGGAAAATGAAGGTTACAATTTTCAAGTGTGCCTGTTTAATTTCAGTACCCAGTGCAGGTGGCTCAGGGAGTATTTTTATAAATGCTCCTTGTGGTACAGGTGAAAGTTTTAGAAATTCTTCTGAACATTAAGGTCTCAAGCAGAGATCTTAGAGCATGGCTACCTAATAATTTGAAGTACTAGCAAATAAAACCTGAATTTTGCCTAGAGCAGTATATATTTACGAATTAGGAGTTTATATTTGATGCAGGAATTTGCGTAGTTCTCCTTGATGTCTGCTATGTTTTGACAGGCCCAGTTTTGACCATCATCCCCACATGTTATATCAGCTTCTCTCAGTGATGCTTAATGTATTTGTTATTTTTATTTATTCCTCCTCTGGAAAAAACATAAGTGTATAATTTCATTCATAACCCTATGGAAAGCAAATGTCTGAATGACCACATATTTGTTTGGTCCTCTTGTAATATAATGATAAATCAGAGGAAGTTTGAAGTCTAAATGCTTACAAAAACAAATTTTTGCTTCTGGAAGCATGTAAGTTTTTAATCACATGCTGCATTTCAAAGCCTGTGATGCATATATTTTTATTTGCGCACCTAGAGAATTTTTTATCGAGGCACTCTCTGTCATGAGCTTTTAATATTCTCAAATACATGTGTTCTGTCATCCTCTCCAAGGACCAAAATTTTCTCTGTACCCTACAGCACAGTGATAGGCAAACCTCTTCAGTAAATCTATAGAGGTGAGAGGGTCTTTTTTTTCTGATGACCTCTTAAGACATCCAGAGTTAGCAGCTCCTAAAGGCCAATAGCAACAGTTTCAAATGATATTTAGCACATCTATTTCTATCAGAAATCTGATCTTCTTTATATGCTGAATAACACTATTTAACTTGTAATGAAACTTACACATTCACTACAAAACAGATTGCTCAAAGGAGCAGTGGGATCCATGACTTTCCTTGGCAATTTTAGAGACTTAAATATGAAGGAAATTTCTAGAAGGAAACTAAAGCTAAAGTGTGCATCATACAAATGCCATAGGTAAAATATTGTGTAGGATATATTAATTTTTAATAAAGGTGAAAGACAGGAGTTCAATGGCGTTTGATATTTTAAAAATTTAAGTCCCTGACTTCTTTGTTTCTTCTGAGTTTGGTTTATATTGAACATAGTCTTGATGTTCCTTAGTGCTCCTGCCATCAGAGATCTAATCAGTCCCATCTCTCCCCACCCAGCCTCCTTTCTGCTCAGTCTGTGGGGAATTTTCAGTGGAAATAGAAAGTTGACATCTGTGGTTAATTTAGAAATCAGCACCTATAAACTATCTTCCAATCTGTCAAAACCAGACATCTACCAACAAACAAATACCAGGAAACCTGTGTCCTGATAGTGAGAACAACTGGTGCTCATTTTCACCCTCCCTGCATGTTCCTCCAAAGACGAGACTATGTTAAGTCCATGTTCCTATCATCATCTAAACCAATTTATTCTATGCATTCTACCTTCAAAAAGCAAATGTCTCAGATATTTCCATGGGTATCTGCAGGACATATCAGTTCTTGACATATCATACACATTCATGCCTGACCACATTTAGAAACCATTTCAAATATTGTCATTTCCTGAAAAATCATAGATGTGTTGTCTATAAAAAGGTATGAAAACCGTATATATCAATTCCAAAGCATATAATTGCTTTTTAACCACTTTAATGCTTTTTAAAAAGTAATTTAAATCCTTGGTTATAACCCATCCTGCCTTTTCCTGAAACTTACTGAACTGCCAGGTGATTCAATAGAGCTGTTCCTATTTCTATGGAAGTCCCTCCAGAGGGAATTCATCCTCTGTCTTTCTGCAAAAAGCCTGTACTGACCCACATCCTCTCCAGCAGCATTAGGCATCAGCCCAGACTTTAAAACACAGGTCCATGCAGCCATTATTAGGTGGGCATCAGTGAGGCTGCCTCAGTCCTACTGAGAAAAAATGGCAGGATATTTCTGTATCTCACTGGCTCTTTTTTTTAATGCAGACCTCCAGAGCAAATATTAACACTGTTCTTTACATCCTTTTCCCTCCATTATACCTGAAAGCTACCTTTCAGCAGTGTAACTTTGCACAGCTAGTAAAGACAGCAAAGCAGACAGTACAGAATCTGTCAGGTCTCCTTGTAGCACCTGATGTACACAGGAGAAACAAAATAAGGTTTTCCCCATTCAATTCCCTTTTTTAAAAGTCCACAGGCTGAACTAGAAGAGACAACCAAACCATTGGTGAAACACAGACTTCAATAGGAGACTAAAAATGCTGCTGATAATCAGTACTACTGAGGATCACACAGCACAGCTTGTTATTTTTTTTTTAAAGCTTTAAGTGTTATTTATGCCACCCTAGGGCACAGTCTCTTACCCAAGACCAAGGGGAGCCAACGGGGGTCTCTGGATGATCTTCCTCCTCAGACGACATCCTGAGCTGGGACTTTTTCCCTGTTCTTCACATACACCACTAAAGCCACTGTTGGTTTCTGCCATATACAAAAACACTGCCTTCAGATTTTAGCTGTAGACAACAAAGCTCCAGAGAATATAATTTCGCAGTGATCATGTTCTTGCTAATTTTACCTGCTGAACTTCTTGGAAGCACAGTCACAGCAAGAAACCTGAGCTCAGAAAACCAGAGCACACTTTCCTTGCAACTGACTCCTCAAGTGCTCTAGTTCAATCAAAAGGTTCAGTGAAAAACTAGAGCCTGAAAACACAAATTCACTTCCAGTTGGTATCCTAACTTTCATATAAGATTTTATAGTCAAACAGTTTACTGAGGTATAAATTTCAGGAACAGAATACATTTTATTACTATCATTAATCATATTTTGTATGGATTTTAATAGTTCAATTTTTTTCAAGACAGGTTCTTAATGCCAAAATGTAATTCTGTTTTTCTGCGCAGCTGCACAACTCCACAACCATAACTGTATGAGTGAGAAGGCTGCACAGCTTTCCTCTGTGCAATAATATTTGAAAAGGGTTCATTTCTTTTCCCATTTATTCCTTTTGGTCTTCTGTTTGTGCCTAGTTTGGTACTAGTATGTAGATTTCACACTGATCCATAGAGATTACACACTATTTATTTATCAGATAAATTTCTCCTGAATCTTTTGAGACTGCTGTCTCTCTGTCTGAGGGGACAGCTGAGTCCAGCATCTTGAAATCACTTCTGGCAGCTGGCAGGAATGGCAGCCTTGCCAGCAAGATACAGCCTGAGGTTTTGTGTTCAAAATGTAGCTCACAGCTATGATACATTTCCACATCCACAACCTGTGGCTTGAATTTTATTTTTCATCCCTCTGCTTATAAGGCATCTGGCTGAAGTAGCTGGTGAAATAAAGTTGCTATCAAAAGCCCTGAACCCTTCTGTTACATGTCTGACTTTGAGCAAAGGCTTCTAAATCTTTCCACTGTTATGTAATCAAATGGGCTATTTGTAGCACCCCACTGCAGGAGAGTCCTAGCAGTAACTGTGAGCTGATAACAGTTATCAAATGAACAAATATGCCCAACTGTGCTTCATATTTAATCCTATATGCAAATTTAGTGACTAGGAAAATAATCAGTCGATAGCAAAACTCTGGAAATAAGGCACAGAGTAGAGAAATAGCCTGTTGCCAGCATATGGTCTCTCACAGCTGTGTCACTAAGTAGGCAGCGTGTAAAGATAGAGAGGACTAGAAAGTGAGAGCCCTCTGTGGCAGCTGGCAGCCCACCAGGCATTGTCAGCTGGAGGATTAGGGTATACAGGCCATGGCTAGACAGGGTATTGTTTTCAACAGCAACATCAGCATCAGCTGTGCTTGCCTCTGTCACCCTCCTTATCCCAAAATACAACATGCAAGACTGTTTACAAAGTCTGAAATACTTTCCTAAAACAGTTTATTCTCAACTTTTAAAGCAGTTTTTTCTCAAAACAGGTCTCAAGAGCCATAGCATTCCAACTGAAAGTTAAATTCACTGCTGCATGGAGTTGCCTTTAAGCTTTGGGAGTATTGGGAATGAGTGTTATTCCTGTGTATCAACCAAAACTAACACAGCTGCCAAACTCCTCTGAATGCCTGACTCGGCAAGGAAGTGACAGTTTGTATCACAGGACAAGCATTAGATGCAGGCAACTCGCTCTGAGCTCACTCCAGTTGCTCACTGGGCCTATGGGATTCTGCTGGGCTCCCTCAGCATCCCTCCAGCACTGTCACACAGCCTCCTGCTGCTGGCTCTGACCTGCTCCTGCTCCTGAAACCCTGGCACTCTGGCCCCCTGCAGCCAGTCCCTGGACTGACTTTCCACCTGATGGGTGTCTTAGGATCACAGGACACTGATGTGGAAGGCATCTGGAAGAGATCTAATTATTCGAAAAAATTATTCTTGCTTAAGACTCTTTCATGCTTCACATTAGAAACTCTGAATCTGAAGTGGCCCAATATCCAAGTCGCCCTCAAGTTGTAGAGGAACTCTCCCAAGAGAAAACAGCATGGCACTTAAGTTACCAAGATGCTCAAGTTACTAGTTTTGGTTGTACACCAAATGTTAAGACTGTAAGCACAGAAGCCCATTTATTAGCTATCTGACAAATCACATTTGCTTTCTGGAACAATTTTGGGGAAGGAAATTTAATACAATTCTTCTCATTTCAGATAAACAGGGAAATGCCACGCCTAAGGAATTTCAATGGCATTCCAGCCCCTGCTGAAAGGTCTATTCACCAAATGTAAAAAATGGGAACCACTGTTTGTCGGAGTAATTTTCCACTGTTCCACCCATTTCTTCTGATAAATTTTCTTTCAAGCTGTGGTGGGTAAGTACAACAGTCTATCAGAAATAGCGCTTAAATCATTGTAATATGCTGCATAATGTTTATTTATCAAATCCTTCAAGAAGTGGGTGTGCATCTTTCCCAGCAGACTGTATTCCTGAAGCCTTTGTCATATTCTGTACCACCCAATTCCACAATCTTTCTGCTTTCACCAGGAAGCCCTAACAAGTGTGGTCCTTTCTCCTGGGCAACACAGATATATCCAGTGGCTGCTGTTCCTAGATCCATGGTCGAGGGTGGCCATCACCAAACACTTCTGATCAATATACCCATAAATGGAATAATAAATAGATGCAAAAGGACCCTTCTTCATAATTTTCATAGACTATGACAGTGTTTCCCAGACTTTTCCCCAAGTTCTCATGCCCACTACCTGCTTCTCATCCCATCTTCTTCCTGTCATGCCCACACAGCCAGGGCACAGCTTCTTTGCCTTT
Organism: Anthoscopus minutus; assembly: GCA_013399455.1. Classification (NCBI taxonomy): domain Eukaryota; kingdom Metazoa; phylum Chordata; class Aves; order Passeriformes; family Paridae; genus Anthoscopus; species Anthoscopus minutus. The sequence continues at coordinate 13,152 of VWYI01032816.1, read as the reverse complement.
TTCCCAGTGTTCCCCAACCACATCAGCAGCTGCTTTTCCCTCCCTCCCTTCCCATTTTTGCACTCTCAAGACTTCACAACTTTGTTGCCACTTCCTCAGTTGGTGTTTTCAACCAAAGAGAAATGTGGAATAGTAGCTGACTCAAAATTCACAGAAAATGTTTTCAGACTCACAGTCCATGCAGGCTTCATATCAGTTTTTAGATTCCTCTTCAGTCCATAGCCTCTGATATTCTCTAGAAACAAGTTTCACAAGTTTACCAAGTTTCACTGGGTAATTCTGCACTATAAAGAAGTTTTGATGCCAGTTTTAAACAGTGTTCTGTGATTTCACTACATGACACAGGTTAGAGAGGAGCCAGCTGCTTATTATAAAAAGCATTTGCAAGTGCTGTATCATGGCAAGGAAAAAATTTGTACTCACTGAAGGATATTTAAATATAGAAATATTAGATCATGGCAGCCTCCGTGTGAACTTTATTTTGCTGAACTGATAACTGTCATCTTATTTTTAATACAATAATTTTTCAACTTTAAGATATTTTTAAACACAATCAGAACTCTACAGTTCTGGAACAGCATCACTCTCCTAAAATAGTTGCTTTTCACATTACACTAGTTTCTATGGACAAATCTTATGAAGCTGCTCTCTCTATTTTCCTTCTGTTAAGGCTTTTGTCTCATAAACACCTACAGAAATTTATAGCACCATGTATATTAAGAAAGCTGTACTGAGAAAGCAAAAAGAAAATCTACCTAACAGAGATGCTGAGCCATAACTCTCCTGTTTTGCATCTCCTGCAGAAATAAAGTTCAAGATGCTACAAATTCAGACCAAACATGATTCTAGTGGGGGACTTAAGAAGAGTACACAGGGCTGCCTGCCTACCCCACCACAAGTGCCATCTTGTCTGGGAGAGAACTTTGAGATTTCTGGCTGATAATCAAACAGTATTTACAAGAATAATTCAAGATCTAGTAGAGAGAAATGACACCATCAACATAAAAGAAAGGGTTCTGTGTGTTTACAAAAGCCCATGTATGAAAGAGAATCAACCCCGTTATTACTGCAATAGTCTCTGCATCAATATCTGTTCTCCAAGCTGTTGATTGTTCTGATAAGTAGCAACAAGTAAAAACCCACTTTCCTGTCAGTCCTGTTGTCTCTAAGTATAAAGAATACTGTTCAATTCTTGTTAATGATGCCAGTCATCATTTTCCACAGCACAACAGCTCACACTGACAGAATAATACTCTGTAGTATGTTCAACACTCAAGTGCATAACCAACACATTGGTCATGTAACAAGTGTGGATAAGTTTCCTTCTGTTTATATTCCTATGTAAATCTAAATCAAAAATTCCAGTTTCTTTGAGGATTTTAATCAAAACCACATTTATGTATGAAGCTGCTTTATGAGGTCTTTCTTAAAATCATGGAAGTTGATTCCCAGTGCCTTTTTCTCACAGCACAGGAGTCTCACCGTTATACTGGCCACCCCATCACTTCCTAGCCACATAATATGTCAGCGTTGGGACTATTGCCTCAAAACTTCCAGGGTTGTGTCCTCCACAATCATCAATGGTTATTTTGGGGGCTGTCAAAACAGAACTAGAAATGTTATAAAAGCATTTGCAAACTACCAGAAGCACTGAGTATTTATTCAGGTGTAGACTGGAGCAAGGATAAGGGACAGAAAAGTCACCAGACAGAGGATATATGGTTTAGTTTTACTATTCACTGAAGAGCTGTACCATTAAGGAAGTAGGAAAAAGGGAAGAATATGGATTTTTTTCACACCAGTGACAATTTTTGAGTTGTAGCTGAGGAATTGACTGGTTGCTGAGGGGATAATGTCGGAGAGAAGGACTGTGGCAGGAGAGTGGAAAGGCAGCATGGCAGCTGGATGTGGTGTATGTGATGTGGTGAGAGGCTGTGCCATGGGGCTGTGGGTGCCCAGCAGTGTGCAGGGCTGTGCTCTCTGGGCAAGCCATGCATGGCAGAGGGATGCAAGCAGAGGTTGGGATTTACAGTAATTACAATGCTTTACCACCCTGAGAAACAGCTCTGGTGCAGTAATTTCTGGCACAGGCACTACGGTTGTGGTTGGGGGATGGACCCCAGGAAGGAGGGATATCTCACAATCCTCACTCAACCTCATAGTCAGACCAGACCATGGCAGATGGCTGGGTCCTGTTGAGCTGAGTGTTCATGACATCCACATGAATTCCAACTTCCTTGGAAATCCAGATCCTTTCACATTGCCCACAGTCCCTGCCCCGTGTCGCTGTGCCCCTGCAAACACTTCCTACTGCAGCCAGGAGCTCTACTTGCCCCCCAACTTCTTCCATGCTGCTGGATCCATTCGTAGTGAATGGAAATTCTGAAATGGGGGACTTCACCTGCTCTTCAATTTTTACCCTGTAGAGCTGTTCCTTGACCCATCCTTTGGGTTTGTTTTACCTCTTTCTTTTTGTGACACCTTTCACCACAGTGTGTCACAGATACAGCCTCTGAACACTAGCAATGTTCAGCAACTACTTTAGATGCAGAGTGGGAGCTGAGATCTGTACATTCCCTATCACCACAACAGGAGCCACTTGCTAGAGAGGGATGCAATCCCTCTAGTGGTTAGATACCAGACGTTAGTGCTTAAGTGCTTGTGAAGAGCTCTTTAACAGAGAAGAGAGGATGGTAGGAAGGAAAATAATGTCACCTTTCCAATAACCTTCTCTATATTTGGACTCTATCTTTTGCAGAAGCTGAATCATAAACTACTTCCCTCTCTGACAGACAATTCAGAACATGCTAATAATACTATCTGCAGGTGATAATAGTGGATGACTAAATCAGAAAGCATGGAAGGTGCTAGAGAAGAAGGCAGAGGCTATAAAAAGTTCGTTTGCTATCACATTATCAAGTGAATCAGTGGGACACAGAGTTCTGCTTTCTTGCCACATCCAAAACCAGAAAGGAAATACTTAAAAGATTTGTATGCATAATGGGCATGGGCCAAGTTTTCTCACAAAGATCACTGAGACTGAAAGCCAGTGATTCCTTCTCACAAAAGAAAGACAAGAGAAGTGTGGAGCTGGGACCTGGGTTCTCAGCCCTGCACATGCACATATGGTAAAGAACTATAGCACCAAGGGTTGCAGCACAGGATACCAGTCCCACCCAAACATATTTGATTTAATTTATCATTATTATTTACCTGTATTACTTTATCATCTCAGAGTTTTCTGTGTCTGTGTGTTTGTTATATCTAGTGCCTCTGTGCACCTGGATGGACAGGAGAATATTGCCAATTTGTTGAAAATGCATGTTTAATTTACCCAAACCTACATTGCCCTCTCCATGAAAGCCTACACATTAGAAGAGTTTAGCTTGTAAGCTAGGTCAGGGATGAAGAAACTTTTGGATAGAGCTCTGGAGGCTGTCTCTCCCTGAGTCATCCACCATCATTTTTTGGTCTCCTGTGAGCAAAATACTGTGTTTTCCTGCCATGTGGGTGCATAGATGCTCCTACAGCATTTGGTCAGAGTAAGGGCCATGAATGGAGAATGATTGCACTTGGGCACACAATAGACACTGCTGAGGCCAGTCCTGGGATCCTATCCTGTACACAAGATACAGTGTGTAGGTAACTCATGGAGAAAAAGATTGACATGAAACAACATTCAGGAGTATGATGACTATCAGCTGTATTTTGTCAAAGTTTTTGAAACTTTGTGGCAAAAGAGAATGTTAAGAAAGGATGCGATTTATTTTTTTACTAATTTTTACTTTAGTCCTTTTTTAGTTTCTTGGAGAAAATGGATATCTAAAGATTGACAAAGAAAATCTCAGACCTAAAACACAGAAAAAAGTTAATGGACACTTGGTATGAGTTGTTTAAATATTTGGTTACAGGAAAGGAAATTTCAACTCACTGTGTTTCAATCGGAGTTCTTGCAAAAACTCTTATACCTTTGAGGCTTTGTCATGTTGTAGGCTGTTAAGCAGTACTGTATTTTCTCTTGATCAGATTATTCCCTAATTATATTAATTCCTTTCAGCCAGTGATTTTCCTTTGTTTTTTTCCACTACAAAATTGTGTGTACTTATTGGTCCAGTATATCACCAAGACAGATGTCCATGCAGCATGAACTTTATTTATAAAGAATGGATCAGACATAAATGTTGCACTTCCTTAAAAAATGTTTAAATTAACTAATCAACTGGTGAAAACTGAACAGTAGTATTATTTACATAGAACAATGCTCACCATCCTTCACAAAACTTAAAGTGAATTCTCACTCTGAAACATGGACAATGAAATACAGAAGCACACTGATTGCTAGCGGTTTCCTTGTAGATAGCAATCAACATCTCTTACAGAACTCACAACTTAAAGAACTTCCATTTTTTCTGTAAATTAACCTAAAGTAGCTCTTTGGCACAGTCACACCGATGCCTGCGTTTCAAGGCCAGTACTGTAACAGACTCAGCCATCCAATGGCTTTTCATCTGTATGAAGTCAATGATCCCCCCATTGGTGTATCCAGCAAGAAAGGCCTGCCCAAATATTAGATATCCTCTGACAATGTCTGTACTCATCCTTCCTACACCTTGACTGAGTGACATTAACACTGATTCTACAAAGACAAAAGGGAAGCTTGCAACTCAGACAGCATTTCCAAAAACCAAGACAAAGACAGCGACCATCGATTTAACATTTAGAGCGTACGAAGAATCACAATGCCCAGTGCTGTTCTAGAACATGGTTTTAGATTTTCACCTGAATTTCTCAACAATGTAATCTCCATTTTCGCACTCCTTTGAAGCACCTTGGCAAGAAAATATCCCCAGAAATTGTATTGGGAGCTTTTTAAAACCCTCTCATCTGCTTTCCTGAGTGCACTTGCCTCAGCTTGAAGTCTACAGCCAGTCTACAATTCAGTCACAAAACATCACTGTTCTAGAAATAAATCACTTGCATGTCGGTCCCACCCATTTGATGTCTTCGGTTATTCAAGTTAATATCAGTTTCAGGTTTAAATGTTCAGATCTCATTTTACCATCTACCTTGTTAACTCTCTTCCCTATGCTCATAAAACCAGACATATCATTAGGCTTCTACTCCCAACAGTCCTGCATGGTAAAACTATCCAGTGTGGCACTTATTCCAAAAATTAAAGCTTCAACTGAGTTTCTACTATTAAAGAAATATACTTTACAAATCTTCATATAAAAAGCCTACCCAGATCAATCAGAAGCAGCATAGTACAGAACTGTACCAACTCCTGTTGCCCTATGCCAACCGTTTGATAAATAAGACTGTAAACCAGAACCTGCTCCTAAATTTAGTTCCTATTTCTGGAATGTGCAAAAATTTCCTAACCCTTTACTTTATGGACTTTCATGTGGTCTTCTTTGCCACAGAAGAACTGTACTCATTGACCTCTCTTCCGATATGCATTGCTTTTCACCATGTAAGTCTCTGTGTCTCTACCAGGAATTAGGGATGACTTCCATCAGAACAGTAAATTAGAAAAGTCACTTCAACATTTGTAAATACGATCTTAAACTGTCTGATTAGATATCATTCTAATAAACAACAGAAAACAGTCCTGTTTCTGTTCAGAAAGCAGAGCCTCTCAAAAGTAATTTCATGGGATGGTGGCAATTAGTGTCTTGCGACATTCAGGGAACATGTCTCTTTTCAATTAAATGTGTCGTCCAGTCAGGAAGAAAAGTGGTCTGTCCTCTTTGGCATTGGCTGTCTGGAACTCGTCCCGCAGACGGAACTGCCATTCGTCTTCCAGCTCCAACCGGACAACAGTCTGGCGGAGAGAATTGCGATCCTGGCAAATCACACACAGGGTGGCACCTAAGCAAACAGTTCAAAAGAAACTCACATGAGCATTCCCTTTGTTCTCAGATCACCCACCTCCCACCACCCTTTGGCATGGAGAACTCCACTCCTTTCACATCAAGTTACAAATGGGCTTGGGAGAAAACTAAGCCGCTCAGGTAGGTCTTGAGGAGAGCTATGTTTGGCTACCTATTTGTCAGGGTCTTCTTTTGTAAATTGAGGTAACTCATAATCATCTAGTAAACAGGACTAGCAGCACTTTTCATGATCCTTAGGGTAGGAAAGGCAAAACTGGCAGGTCTAAGGAGGTCATGATGGGTCCGGTCAACAAACCAGATAAAGCCTTACGTCCATTCCTGTTGTAGCCCTTCCAATCATTACCTTTTATGCGTGAAACCCTCACTCAGCAAAATCCACAAGGCTATCACTGTGATGGCTGACTAAGCTCTTTGTGCTTTGCTGCCCAGAAATGGTCTAAACATTAGTTTAAAATCACAAATTTTAGTGATTTTTGGATCAGTGAACTCATGTGCTGGCAAGAAAGAATCTGGGCTATGTGGATACAGACACAAGCAAACACAGAATGCCAAAGTAAAAAAGTCATACTTCAGTAACCAATGCCAGCTGTCCTGTCTGGCATGCTGACAACCACTTTAACTTGCATGCATGGCTTCCTGGTTTCTGAGAAAAGTCCTCCTTTAAGAGAATATAATTACCTCACCAGCATTCAGTTATCTAAATGAGAGATGGTGAGGTAAGTGGTAATGCCTAGGACAAAAAAAAGTCCTGTGAATATAATAAAAAGAAACAAGACAGACAGTCACATGGTGTTTGTTTCTCATGTGACGGGTTAAAAAATCAAGTAGAAACAGGAAGATGGAGAAATCCCAAAGAAAACACACTTGGTGCTACATGATATAAAAATTGACTGGTTTATGTAAAACAAGACTGACTGGTAGCCTCTGTTTTAGCTGCAGCAAAGAACACAGCAGTTTATAGCAACCCTGCCAATTTCAAGAGGCACTAACCATGGTGCTCTTCTCCCAGGGACAACTGTCTGAGCTGAGTGAAACAAATCCCCAGAGCACCAAATGCCTAAGACAGCAGCAGAAGGATCCAAAGGAAGTTTGCAGTGTGACTGTCTGCAACACAAGTGGAAGTCAGTTGTCTCCACTGCTACACACCATCGTAAGGTTTACATGGACAAACTGGGTATTAGCAATAAATTTTAAATAAGTCAGCTTCTATTTCTAAAAACAGAAAATAGATTTTGATAGAGGCTTTTCAATCACCCATTTCTACTGAAATTTAGAAAGGCTCCAAGAACACAGTACGTGAATGCTTCATGCATAAAGTTTTCAAACAGAGTAAGGAGTTGTGTACATACTCTAGGAATGATGATATGGATCCAACATTCTTTCCCACTTAGAAATCTGCAGAACTTATAGCACTGCTATATACCAGTTTACAATGCAGAACCAGCATGATCAAGCATCAAAGTTGGGTGGTACATATAAAGACAAATATGAATACATGCATATACATATATATGCATATATACTGAATAAATACAATAGATTTAAACCACAGATAAAATAATTTTTTCCCACATTCTCAGAGACCATGTCAACTAATTTTTTGTAATAAAATGATTGCAGCTCACCTTTAAGGAAGTGAAACTTCTTCAAAAAGCTAGCAACAACAAAGGAGTCACAGAGGTACAGCAGGAGACCACTGAATGTCAAACCAGAGGAACTGATATTCAGAGAGTGAGGCCGAGAACTCACGTAGCAAACTGCAATCTGATTAGCAGAGGGTGGAAAATAATTAATATCTTTCAAGCTTTCATATGAAGCTTCTGATATTTGCACCTGATTCAAATTCAGATTTGCTTTCCTGCTCCAAATATTGTGAGATTTATAGTTCATTCCAAAGCATTGCACTATTTATTAACAATATACATAAAGCACAATTCATAACTATGTATTGTTACTACTCATTATTATTATTATTATCATGAGGCTTAGATGTGATAGAGTTTGAAAGCTGCAGTAATAGCTCCCCACAACTATAATGCTGTGACCTGTCCAGTATATTTTATTTATATGTGAGTAAACACAATAACTCTGCAGTCAGACATGAAAAGTACCCTTAGACATTCCAAATCTCATTTACATTATGATAGGATTATTCAAGTCAGTAGAGTTATACACATAGATAAATTTATGAGGTTTCTTCTTGCCTAGTTTGTTTTTATGGCTACTCCTAAAATCCACTAGGAATGGAAATATTTACTGTACTCTTCCAGGATTTATAAATTCAGATTAAGGGAATCTTCCACACAAGACTTTGTTTCAAAAGTGCCACTGTGCTACTTAGCTGGGATACATATATTCATCTGGCATGGATCAGCATGATTGAGGGGAGGAAAGCTGAACCACAGCAAATGAGACTGTACCAGAATGCCTATTCCGTATTCCTTCAATCCTATTGTATCATATTCCAGCTCAGGCAGCAATTCCAGCATGAAACTGAAATAATTTCATGTATTAAGGGGTTAGAGCTGAAAGGGTGCAATGGATGAAGAAAGTTACAGTACAATGCCCTCCTACAAAGTTTGTTTTTCCAAACATGGTGGAAACAAAAACCTAAGAACACAAATATTCTGGGAGCAGCATACATGGGAAGGTTATTACACAGCTCTCTGGAAGAGAAGTTCACTAAGCCCCGAAAAACTGATTTTCATGTAGTATTCAGTGAAGAGATAAAAACAGTCCCTCTCTCCTGAACCATCACCCTAGTACCAGATTTCTAGTTTCTATTTCAACATATTTGAGTTGAAATATGACCTTGGCTTTAGATCCAAATGCATTAGAGAGAGCCAAGACCTGAGACCTAATGTCATCTTCTCCCATTCCAACTGGTTTTCTAGTATTTGATTCTCTGCCTCAGCGTATCCATATGAAGTGAACTAAAACATCTGTATATTTGAAGTTCTTTCTAAGGGTTATCTAGTATTTGTAAAACCCTCTTACGGAAGAAATTATCTGTAGAAAGAGCCAAATTATAGCAGATTGAGAAAACACTTCACAGACTATTAGTATTTAGGACAATTCTGGGATTTCTCTCCTTGTACTTTAGTTGAACCCTCTGACAATGTGGGACTAAGAATTTGATTTTAACATTATAAAGATGTACCTCATTCTTCAAAGGCTGTGTAACTATTATTAAGGAATACATCAACTAGTCCATCCAAAACAGAGCCCTACACATTTCTAGAGCTACTTGGAGATTGTTTTGTTCAGTACCTGTGGTCCTAAGTTAAGGTAACAGTCCACAGATAGCACTGGATGGCTATGATTCTTCAGTGAGAGAGGGAAGAAGCGATGGCTGTGATACTGGAGATACTTCTCAAGGAGCAACTGAGCAGGTGCTGCCAAGAAGGTGTGCTTGCTGTCAGGAGCACAAATGTACTGAGCAGGGGAGATTGAACCTGGAGTGTCAGATACCTGTGAGGAAAAATATTTCTTATACAGATCAATCTTAATCAATCAAGCGGTACTTATGTGAATTCTGCTTTGTGCAAAATATATGTCTACCCTAAAAATCTAAGTTTTACATAAGATAAAAGTTCTTCAGCCAAAAATATCTGCTACCAAAACAGTTTCAGTTTCATAAAATTATATTTGTGTTTATACTCTTTGGGGTTTCTTCTTTGAACTCAAAGTACTCCTACCTATGAAGTCACATGAAGATGAGCAATTCTATAGTTGTAGATAAAATCTACATAGAGAATGCTTACTTGGGTTGCAAAGCACCACTTTATGTGTTTTTCGAAGTTTTAAAGGAAAAATATTATGGAAAGTTGTATTTATGACAAGAATACTGTAGATTTTAGAAATAAATAACTAAATAAAGCCCCACGTGGCAGACATACCCCATTACTGGCAACAGATGATGCACCAAAATACCTCAGTTCTCCTGGTTAAAAAAGACAAAAAAGGAAAACAGAATTTTAACAACAGTGCAACAGAGGTCTGAGTTCCCACCTTAGACTTTATGTGGAAGGATCGTTGTCCTCCTACTGCAATTTGCTTTTTCATTACATTGAAGTGGTTGAACCGACAGATGAGGAGGCCAGCACTGTGGACACGCAAGTTGAAGTCAACATCATCACATGTAAATCTGGAAAGAAAAAAATCTTAGCAGGTCAGAAGAATGTTTCCCGTCACAAAAGGACAAGTACAAGCGCTCAGAGCCTTTGATCAGCACCATAGAAAGTACAGGTACCAAACATACTGACCCTCCACCAGTGCCTATCAGTCAGGGAAAGGGGCTTCAGCTTTCTAAAAATAAACTAGGCTAGAATCTGTTTGAGAAGATCAGAATGAGGAAGGAAAGCATTTAGGGAGGGAAAGGATCAAAAGCATAAAGTGGAAAGGCAGTAAATTGCTAAGGAAAATACCCAGGAGTTAAAACATTTTCTTTGCCTTTTACTACAATAATGGAGTCATAAGAAATTGCTACATACATTACTACCCCAAATATGGTCAAGGAAATTAATTCCTTTGACTGCCTACATTTGATTTATCAAATGCACAGAAGTATCTTACTACTCATTTCCCCCTCAGAATATGAATATCTAGCAATTTTTTTAATGTTCTTCTACACAACTAATGTAATTTTATTTAAGAAATGAAAACTATTTGAAGGCAGGGAATCTTTATACAAGAGAGTTGCTGAGACACAGGAAAAGATTAAGCAGAATGAGGCCAAACATCCATGAGATAAATTTGACCCATT
>VWYI01032815.1:112471-137237 GCA_013399455.1 Anthoscopus minutus | reverse complement strand
AAGGTTTGAATCCTCAAAAAAAAGGATATCTTTGGAGCACGGTGCCTTAATTCAAGCATTACCCAAAAGATTATCTCCCCAGAAAGGAGAGCCATCCATATTATCTCAAGTCATTCTATGCCAAGCAAGCAGCATAATGCAAGACAATTTCCTCAAGAAGAAGTACAATTATTAACTCTCTCAGAACTCCTTTTTTCCCCAGAGACAAGCTGATATTTGTCTTCAGATGACTCTGAAGGGCTTCTGTTTTTCATGCAAATTCACAGAGCATTTGTAAGGAACATCAGTAAATAATTTTACTCTTTTTGCATAAACAAACCACCACTAACAACAAAACCCTAAAAATTGAATTTACTTCTGAACTCTAAGACATTTCACATTATAACGAATTTTTGAGAAAGAAATTCCTGTGCAACAAAGCCTTCAGACTCCAAGTAATTATTTAATTACCTGAAACTAACAGCTGCTCCCCTAATGAACACCACGATGCATAGTTAAAATCTCTCATAATACATTTTTTTAAATTTTTCTGTTCCCTTTTACTGCTCCTGCCCTTTCAAAAGCAAGCAAGTGTGCAGACTGTACTGACAAAGGAGAGGGCTTTTTTCTTTCAAGTGTTTTAAATTCATAGATTTCTCATACCTTTCAGATGATTTTACAGGCTTTTCTGCAGGAAAACTCTCCTCCATCATGTCCTGCAAAATAAGTTTTATTTATTTCAATATTTATCTGAATATATTTATAAACAAAACACAAAGAGAAGACAAACAAACACACATTTTGTGCTGTTTTGCTTTTTTTAATTTATACCACTGAATATACCTCATTTGCTTAAGTTTCTTCTCTAACTACCATGACTATCCACTGAATCTCCAGCCCATATATCTAATACCTGGTCATTTTTACATTCTGACACATTTTTACAATGACACTGGAACCATTTTTTTGGGTGATTTTTTTCTGAAAGAGATTGTTTTAAGGAAAGTTTATCAGCGACTCCATCTACACTGAAGTGATCAGAATGGGTAATTAAGAAAGTGACCTGAATTGATAATTGCTAGAAATCTCCCTTGAAGCCCACGGTTCACCTGAAACATTTTATACACAACATCAGCATGTTCCATCAGCTTTCTGAACAGCAGCATAAGTAAAGGAAATTTGTGCTTCTGTGTTTCAATATTCTTTCACTGAGAAAACTCTGGTCCAACAGCACACCACCACATTCTGGTGTGTGCACCAACCACTCAGTGTGCCGAAGATACAATTCTATTCATGAAACCTCTCAGTATCTCACAGTGGTTCCCACTGTCTTTTCTTAATGCTTACCTCAAGTACACTATTGGTGCTCTTGCAATAAAGACACTTACTAGACTTGGTTAGACACATTCCAATCTTGCAAAAAGCAGGCAAATTAGGACACGAAAATTTACTTACTTGATGGTCTGTATCTACCCTTTGATGAATTTTTCTGGAATTAGTAGCTGATTTCAGAGATGGTTTAAAATACGTGATCCGACTCCCTGTCAGGGAGATTGGCTTTGGTGTCACAAGTTTCTGCACAGGTGGATGTTGCGAATCCATCTTTGAAAGGGAAGCAGCAATCAATTTATCCTCGCACCCATCCAACTTACCACACCATTTACTGATGATAAAATTACAGAATTATAAACCTCCCACCAGTCTCAGCACTCAGTGCAAACTATGTGGAAGTGTTGAAAACATTTAGCTTGCAGAAGGAAATCTCAAAAAAATCAGTTATAAAATCCAAAAAGCTAGGAATAGTCAAAGTCTGAATCCTGTGTCAAAATTTGGCAGTTACTTCACAGACAAAATAAACTATATTCCTATAAGCAAAATAACTTGTTACAATAATACGCTCCCATCCTTTCCTCTCCTCTGCCTTCACTGCAATTTTTATTTTTTTAATGACTTCATCCATTTATTTAATATTGAAATTGTAAAACAGTGTTAAATCAGGTTATGGGTTTCTTTTTTTTCTACATTTTCTTCCTCTGAACTTACACTTAAAAAAAAATTGTGAAATATATTTAAAGAAGTCTCATTAATGCATGTTCCAATGTTTTAGATTTGCACTTGATACTCTTAAAATACTGGTCTGAGTTTTCTTGTCAAAGCTTTTTTAAAACAAAAGCTAATTATTAATCAGAAAGCACTGTACACTCTGCAAAACTGGCTTAACTGAATAGAGAAAGAAGGAAGACCCCAAAAGGCCCCATGATATATCAAATTATCTGTAGCCTTGGTGAGAAGAAGAATGAGACTGAGGATGTATCTACTATTTAAATTAGTATCAACAGATGGTTGTGCTCCAACCCAGGTGCAGAACTGCATGACCTTCACATGGCCCCACTTCTTCTAGAGCTTGTCCTGGTCCTTCTGGATGGCATCCCTCAGATGTGTCAACTGCACTGCTCAGTTTGGTGTCACCTGCAAACTTGCTGAGGGTGCACTCAGTGCCACGATCTCAATGATGAAGATCCAGCATTTGGATTTATTAGAGTTCATCCCACTGATGACTGCCCAATGCTATCTAGATCCCTCTGCAAGGACTCTTGCCTGTCAAGAGAGTCCTGTTGCACACCATCAGCAAACCTGCTAATGGGGCATTCAATTCCTGCCTCCAGACCACTGAGACATTTTGAACAGCATTGGCCCTAGAACTTATCCTGAGGAACATTGCTGGTGACCAGTTAGCAGCCAGATGTAGCCAAATTCACTGCAATCTTTTGCATCCTGCTGCTCAACCAGCTCATCCCACAGCTGGACAACTTGCCCAGAAGGATGCAGGAGGGACAGCATCCTCACAAAAATCCAGGAAACTACATCTATCACCTAATCTTCACATGCCAGGCAGATGACATTATTGTAAAAGGCTATCAAACCAGTGAAATAGGTATGTACAAGAAAAAACAGTAACCCAGTTACATGTTCAATACACTAGGAGTTATTCTGTCTGGCGCAGATCCTCAAAATAAGAAAAATACCACAAAAAAAGATGTGTAGAACTTTTGCCTGAGTATTCAAATGCCCTCTCACCCATTTGCTCACTTTAGCAGGAAAACACACAACCCTCTTCTGGACAAATACAATCCTGTCCTCTCTTTTCATTATGGGCTACCCTTTCTCCCTGCCAAATTTTATGAATTCTACCATTATGACTGGACAATTTCTCTATTTTTACCCAGTGACAGCTGTGTGCAACATTCACTTTCTGACCAATGTCAGGGTCTATGCTGCAAATCTGGTAGATCTTTGTAAATGCCTCATCACAGGTGTGGCAACGCAGAATCCGTATCAGCTTTGTTTTCAATTACTCAGATAATATTTTAAGAGGTGGTAAAAAACGTATATGCACTACTTTTCAACATTCTTGTAATCTATCATATGGCCAAAGATAAGTACAGGAAATATGAGATGTACAAACTCCTAAGTGACTGCAGAATTAATTACACTTCTAACCAAGCCATTAGCATAAAACTTTTTAAAGCATTCTGTCTACTTCCTCATTACAACAGCAGATTAAAAGTTTGCATTGAAGAAAAACCATTTTTGTTCTTTTGGTTGTCTGAGCTAACGTGACCTTCTGTGGTTTCACAATTTAATAAATGTAATACTCCAACATATCTTAAATAAAAACAAGCAAATAATAACTTATTAAAGCAACAATTCAGTGCTACTTCCACATAGAAATTTAGGAGCATAAATTTATAGAAGTAATAAAATTTAACAGTTGTCCAGTTTTCTCTTTGCCTTGAGTAGTAATAAAAAATGTAAGTATTTATTTTTTGCTTAAAATAAACACAGAAATCTGCACAAGATTGCATAATCTGAACAATCAATAAATATTTTTCTATTTCTGGTTATTTCTGCAAGTGAAAGATTTTTGAAACAAGAATGTTATCATGCAACTTAACTCCAAGTTGCAAGCCAAGATAAAACCACTTTGTATGTTCTAAAGAAGTTGTTCTTGGCCCACCACCACAAAAAGATAATAATTCTCCACCTGAGTACTCTTCGTAGTCCTTCATCTAGTATGAATAGAAAAGACATTTTTAGCAATTTCCACACAGCCAATGCAGTTGTAACTCACATAAGGCTAATATTAACTTGAATTCATGTGTGAGCTGTCATTGAGGTTTGTGACATTTTGTCTAAGAGCTGTAAAGCAGAGAAAGTTACTTATTTCAGCTTAAAATGTTACTGGTTCTTACCTGGTTTTGTCTGGATTGGAAGCTAGTCACATTCAGCACACTCCTGTCCACAGGCTAATAGGGGAAAAAAAGGGCCAAAATATTAGAGGATGGTTTTTTCACTATGAGAGGATTCCATCCAACAAAAACATGGGGGGAGTTGTGATCAACTTACAGAAGACAGTGGACTAGAAACAGAAGATGGAATCCTTTTAGCATCCTATTGAAAAAACAGGGGCGATAAATTAAAGCAGACATGACATTAAGTAACATCTACATCCTATACTGGCACATTTACTATGTTTTTCAAACACATGGAATAAAACATTAAAAGGAGTGCCACTTACCGCCAAAGGGCTTGACATCTTCTCCAATGTCTGCAAGATGCGCCGTGCTGTGGAACTTGTCACACCATAGGATTGCACATTTGCTTGTTTAGCTTTCATTTGTCTTTTTATCGGTGGCTGAAAAATTAGCACTGCCAGTGTTAAGATGCTGGATTCTGAGCTACACATGTGTATATTTTATGCCCTAGGGCCCTTATCACCTACACTGGTGATACAACCAATACTCTCACAATGACAAGAGAAAAATGCACTCATTGAGCATTCAACACATGAAGAACAAAAATATACTCCACTGACTTTACAGAAGTTTAAGCAGGGCCCTGCATATCCTGCGCATGGGATAAAGCAACAAAGAAATCCTTAAATGTGAGGGGTCATAAAATGAAGATGTTAGGCTCACAGGGTCTCCGAAGCAGTGATTAAGAAAACAACTGAAGCAAAGCTTGTGCTGCAGAAAGTACTTTCAGTAGCAAAACAGATCTCGGAGTTTCATGGTGGTCTAAGCATGGCATCTTAAAACCAAAGTATACAATCATCATCACGAATTTCTCGTTCTACTTTTCTTGTTTCCTCCCTTCCCTCAAGACTGCAGCTGACTGCAGATCTTTTCACTCTGTTTAGAAAGATCTGATTTGAATTGTAACAGATGTAAACAAAACACACTGAAAAAGTACATGATGTACCACATGACTGAGCATAATTTAAAAAAACTTCAGTGTGATCATTTTCTTTACAACTGTGTTACACCTCTCACATAACCACATCATGCTTTCCACACGACTAGGTGAAGACAGGAAGCAGATCACACAACACATAGAATACACAGGTGAGACTTGCTGTATGCAGCAACAAACAAGCTTGTCTCTCCTTTATAAGCTTACTATTTGCTTCCTCTTTTCAACATAATGCACAATTTCTGTAAAAAATAAAAATAGCTGACTAAAGAGGACTTCTAGCTTACAGAAATTTTAAATGTTCTGAAGTTTGACCCAACACCAAGTCAGGAAAACCTGCAACGTTCAAGATTTCCCTGAATCAGGAAATTGTATTCTGGAACATTACCACTGTTCCATGGTAGAAACAAACTGCCAAAATAGGTCCAGCAAACTTATTTTCAGTTCCTTAAAGTTCCCTTTGACTTTTTAGTTTTTTAACAAAGGGCATTTTCATTTTAACAAATTAGAACCAAATCAGATTTACTGACTTGCCTTCAGATTCAACTCTAGCTACTGAGAGCAGTCAGGACTTTTAATTTGCTAACCATAAACCATTTTAGAACATAAAGAACACTTGGGGCAAGCAGCTTATCTCAAAAGCCACCTGAATGACAGTAAAATAGAGAGCACCTTATTGTTTATCTTGATATAACATACAGCACTGCATGCCTCCCTCTCAGTAAAAGAAGTGCAAAGAATGAGCAAATTTGCCTTTTGTATACTGCTGTTCTAAAAAATGCACAATATGTTCATAATTTGAGTGCTTGTGTAAGATCTACAGGCAAGTATCAGGGAGGTAACTTTTGCTGCTATTAACAAAGTTTTCAAAGCTATGCCATCATTGCAATTATTTACATGTTATTTTACCATAATACAGGCAGAGGCAGACCATGGCAGAAAATGGAAAAATTTTGGAAAATGTAACAGAGGAAATCCCTACTACAAGAAAATGCCCAGCAACTAAGAAGCTACTGTCATTCTCTTGCTTTACAATACGCATTTCTACATAAAGTGTTACACAAGAATTAAAAATTGTAGGCTGAGTGGGCTAGATAGAACTGTTGCCCCATTTTCCAAGTTAAATTCCCGACTCACAGCTTTTTTGGCTGAGCTCCCCTTTCAGTAATTCAACTATGTTTTCCCCCCACATTGCACTACTGTTCTCATACCTGATAAGCAGAAATCTGCACTTTTGTCTGCCTTGTTGCTGCAGCTGCACCACCATAAGAGGTCTTTCCAGGATAAAATGGAGAATCCCCAAGCTGTCTCGTCTTAAAGACAGAAGTGTTTCCAAGCGACTACAGAAAGGTATTATGGTAAGTGGTTAGTAAAACAGCTACACATTCAAATTCACTAAAATTAATACTGTGCTGTACTTACAGGAGAGGGAGATCCAAAAGCAGATAAATTGAATGCAGGTTTTTTAGAGCTAGATGCAGGATGCTGTGAGAGGGAATGAGATCTTTCAGCCTCTGGGGACCAAAGCAGTGGTGCTGAAGTATTTTTTGAAACTGTGATATCTGCCAAAATGACAAATGCTATATATAAATGCCTTGTGTACACAGAGAAATTTAGTATTAAACATCACACCAACTCCAGAGTTCTCTAGAAAAACATCTCACAAAATGAAAAGGTCACTTAACACTCATTTCCCTGGCACTCTAACCTTCAGAGCTCCTCAAACAGATTAATTTCACATATGGTATGAAACCCAAGTACCAACTCTGAACCTAAAATCTGCACACAGAACTGTGAATACATGACCTTTCAGTAATCTTTCAAAAGCATTCACAAGTTAACAGCACATTTCCAATACAACATAATTTTACTTTTTCTTCTTTCATGATAAAATAAAGGCACTGCATAAACAAGGTGGATCTCTAATGATACAAAGTTTTTCCTGTGCACCTAGAGGGTTGGAACTGACCAGGTCTTAAACCTGAAAAATTACTCAAAGACTGAATTAACAGAGTTTATCACCTAATTTTCCACATGTTTTATGGAGACGTACCAGAAAGCTCTAGCAAACTCAGATTATATGGCTACGCCTTGGCAACACCTACTCTAAATTGTCAAACTATGGTCTCCAGAGAACTGGCTGAGCATGCCTCCATCCCCATTTATATGGGGGACTAGAAAAATTTTCAAACTTGCTGTTTACCCTTTCTCAGACACCTACATCACATTCTACATAAATACAATGTCTTGGGGCTTTTTTTACTTTAAAATGGTGTACATTCTTTAATGAATTTGGCAAAAAACAACGAAGTATTTACAAATTATGCCCTCTACCAAGAACAGTAAAAAAAAAAAAGCAATCAGCTTTCATTGAATCCTGGTAAAAAAATATACAAGAATATCTTGTGGTTTTATTTGTCAACCATATTTACTTATATTTAGCCAGCTCTGAGTGAGATATTCTGAATCACTCCTCCTTCCAATTAACCTAGCTATCAAGCTACAGAAAGTCATCTTCATCTCCAATTATCACCGTTCAAGATTTACAGATAATCGAGCTAAAATTGTATTTGTCACATTGAATCTTTAGAATATCAGGGACTCAAAAATGTATTCCAAGCATGGTTATATTTAAAAGGTGACAGGATTACATACTTCCAAAATACTGAAAATTAAATTTAATTCTAATATCTGACATTATCCTACTGTACTTACTAAGGCAATGTGGAATATTAAAGAATGCAAAGTACTTCATGTTATCAAACAAATCAAATAGAGAACGTAAAAGTTACCTTTATCAGATGCTCTAGAGGAGAAGCCACTGGTTGTTGAGATGTTATCATCATCATGCTGAGAGGTAGAATCTTTTATTTCCTTTACGAGGGACAGCCCAGGACTGACAATGCTAAGTGTGGAAGATGTGGAGGGCTGACAGTGTGGGACTGTGGAATCCAACACGGTGCAGTTCAAATGGCTCCGGTGAAGGGAGGGCCTTGTTAACACATCCGAGAAGTTCAGTGCAGACCTGCTCGTGGATGGCTCTAAACAAGAACAGCGAGACAATCAGCTTCCCCACAGACAAGCTCACAGAAGCCAAAACTGTTTTCTATCAACAGCCATGCTTATTGCCAAGTTCTAAGCACAAAAATAGAGAAGCCGAATTTAACTTCCTCACCCAGATAGGGTTTCATCCGTCTGATTACAACAACACTGCTTGCAATACTAAGCATTAATGTTGCATTAAGAAGTACTTAAGGATTGGATTTTTCTGAATTTCATCAAAATCTGACCCTGCACTCAAGCGCTTAAACTGTGTCTTTCACTAAATCAAAAATCTATCTATCCTTCTCTTCCTGATAATGCTTGCAATAAGCTTTCCAAAATTTAAGATTACATGACAAGTCACCAACAAGTCTGCAGTTTTTATCATCTTGTAAAAAAGATGGTTTTAGTCTGAATATGCACCATGAAAACATGTATTTGCAAAGATATTCAGTGGTTTGTTTATTCTGGTGTCATCATCCTCCCTTCCAAATTTTACTATATCAGGTCATGCTACAGGCAAATTCTCTCCTATCCATTAGTTTCTGAAATTTTGGCATAAAGGACAAGTAAGCAATGTGGCCTCAGTTGTAAGACGGACATTTTTTCCTCATGTAAAGGGTCTGTAAACATTGCCTCTGTCCTGCAAGAACTGGTCTCACAGCTCCAAACTGCCACGTGAACAGAACAGCAATGGCCACCCTGCCTGATATGCCCATGTCTATAGTCGCTCCCACGACTTCTGGGTATGAACATAATTTTGAGACACTATTGTCCTGACACTTGCACAGAAGCTTAAACTAGCTACTTCAATCTTTATAAGCTCTGCACTACTAGTAATTAATTATCTAAAGCACTGGTAGATTTTTAGGACTGTCTTGCTTGAGATGAAAGAAAGTGAAATCAAACCAAAGGCTGGCCAAGCAAAGGAACATAGGCTCTTGGACATTGGTACCTCAGAGCCAAAGAAACAGGCTTTCTAAAATAAAAATACCAGTAACAATAAAAAAATGTTAACTATAGCTAGAAAGATTAACTACAATGTCCATGAACTGCAACACAAGCTACTGAAGGTTCTAGAGGGTCCCATCTGCTCCTGATTTCTTGGAGCTGGAAAGTTTGCTGTGCAGCTGTTCTCACTGAAAGGTCCTTTCACACAATTCTTCAGGAAAGCAAACACATGTTACTCATTCATGAAAACCTTCTCTATTCCCTTATACAAACTTATGCTCAAGCTACAGCTACACAGAGAGCAGTAAAGCTCCTCATTTACAATTAGATAACATTGGTGAGAAAGGTATTTCCTCATTGCTTTTCATTCTGCCAACAACAGAAGCAGCTGACTGTCCACACAGATGGTTATGTACATGTGCTCAGACAAAATTTCTCACCTAATAAAAACCGAGTTCCCAAAACCAGCCATTTAAGAAAAAGTCAAATGAGAGCATATGCAAATTCACAGAGAAACAGTAAGGCATAGATACAAAGCACAGATTAATTTTAATATGATAAAAGGGCTGTAAACTTCTTTGCCAATGATCCAAATAGTTTTCAAAGAGCCCAAGCTAGCAATGCCACACATTAATGTTATGTTAAACTATTTCAAAACGAATATTGTCATAAATAAAGTTCCTCTCCACTAAACGAACAAGGAAATGTAATAAATTGATTGAAGAAGCCCAACGGAAAAGAAAGAAAAAATCAGGACACATGATGGAATTTTCCTCTGGTGTTCTACTATTTGGTCTTTTGTTTTGAGGACAACAAAACAAATTCATGTTTCTACTAACTCAGGCAATTAGATAACCTTTCATTCCAGATCCTTTAAAAAGAAAATGTAACCCAATACACTTGCAAAAGAATGCTAGCAGTATTTTGCACTTGGCTGTTTGACTACCTGAAGTTAACTCATGACTTCCAAGCGAACTTCCAGAATGTTTAAACTTTGAAGCTAAAGCAGTTCTAAAAACTGAGTTGCCGACGTTTTTTCCTTTGTTTTTTGCTATGCGTGGGGTTATTTCGGGTTGGGGTTTTTGGTTGGTTGGTCATTTTGTTTTGGATGTTGTGGGGTTTTTTGTTTGCTTTTTTTCTGTCCAAAAGCTCCTTCCAGCCTCCTCCTAGAAATGCAGATTCAAAACTAGAAATCTGTGAATAAATACAGATGGTCAGAATACTAAATGATATTTCACATACCTTCTAAATTAATTCTTGCTGATTCAGGCGTGACTCTCCCATCAATTACCATGGCATCTTCATTTGCATAATCATGGTGATAGTTTACTGGATTCTCTTCCTCGCTTGCAGATTCATTCATATCTACACATTTATCTTCCCTTTTATTGAAATACTTCTGCAACCATCCTGGTACAATGTTTTTCACCGATTCGGTCACTCTGCTAAGGAGCCCCAGCTTGAAAGAAAAATATAGGAACACAGTCAGCAGCATACTCTGGGATGAAACCTACACAGACCTCCAAGACAGACATTAGATAGCAATATTCAGATGCGTAATATAAGAGGGTGGTGGATCCTTGATGAAGATTTCCCTATACTTCTGGAACATACATTGACAAAAATGCACCTAACATTGATTCGCTACTAACTTATCGGTTTCTGCACTTCCCAGCGACCTTGGTAAAAGCTCCACATTCTGAAACTACAGCTGGAGTTCACCAAAGGCTGGGCAAGTCACAAGGTCATCAAAAAATTCAATTTCTAAATAATTCCTGATGTACGCACTTTTTTGGCAGGACTTTTCCTTCTAACACCTTCACTTGAATAAACCATCAAACCCAGAAGCTCAGCAATTATCTACAGCAATAGTGATGAGCAGTAATAGTTACTAAAATCAGTTAATTTGCTGAACTGCAGGAACATTGTGCATCCAAAACTCCACTATTATGCTCTGGACACTGAAGGTGTCCTGAAAAGACTTCAGAAGAAACAGCTGAACAGTTGAACAACAGACTCCTCATTACAGCCCTGTTAAATAGATTCAATTTGATCAAATTTCATTTAATGGTATGTTAAAGTTTTGTATCTCCACACCTTAATATTTGGCAGTTACTGAATACATAAAATCCATTTCCATTTTGACATTTACCAATTATTTGTAATGCCTACATTCTAGTAAGAAACATTTATTTAACATTTTATTTTAGGCTGTCACTTGTTCCCCATCATGTCCTCAAAATTTCAACACGCCTTCTTGTCAAATCTCAACCCTGTGCAGCAGGGTGCTTGCAACATGGAGCTGCCCCTCTTACACTGACTGCAGCCACAGAACCAACTGCTAACCTCTGCAAGATGGAAGTAAGAGCCAAAGTTACCTCCACAATTTCAACACTTTGGAAATTGAAAAGCAACAAGAGTGCAAAAAGATTTTTGTTCACTGCCAGTTGCTAACACATGCATCAAGGTACTTTGTTATTTTTCCGGGTTTAGGCAACAAAATTTTCTAAAAATTATTATTCATGTGTAGAAAATTGAGAATATTCTTTGAACATGCAGTAGTTAGTCTAGTAAACAACACTGAAACAAGA
Organism: Anthoscopus minutus; assembly: GCA_013399455.1. Lineage (NCBI taxonomy): Eukaryota > Metazoa > Chordata > Aves > Passeriformes > Paridae > Anthoscopus > Anthoscopus minutus. The sequence goes on along the minus strand of VWYI01032815.1, from coordinate 125,421 downwards.
ACCCTGTTGTATTCAACTTCTTTAAAAAAATCAGCACACATGAAAGGAAAAGCCCATATCTGTCATTCACATCTTTCATACACACTAACACAAACATCAACTTACAGGACACCCTTGAATCTGGAGTAAGGAGGGGGGCTGGCAAAGAGAACGGGAAGGTAGAAAACAAAAGTCTTTTCAAAGAAAGAAAGCCATCTTAATTTACAATCTGACATTTTTCATAATGATCTATAATTTAATCTCTTACTTACACAAAGACAGAATAACTAGCCTGGGACAGCTTAAACCAGATAGAATACAGTATAATAAACACATCTATCACAATTACCACAATAACATGCCATGCTCAGCGTGTTGCTGCTACTCTACATAAATACTAAGCCTCAGCTTTTCAACAACAAAAACTGTGCAACACCAGAGCTCATAAGCAGTTCAGCGCCTGGCACCAGCAAAGAGGAAGTCTGTACTCTGTTCTCAGCCCCTCATTTTCACCTTTACTTGTGACACATTATCCCCCTGTAGAGGAGTAAGTACTTTGCTGCTGTGAATAAAAGCGTATCAGGAACTCAAAGAAGACAAAATTTGCCAAAATAAGCAAATGCTCAGGACACAAACTGCAACCAAGGCAATGGTTTTCAAAAATCTCTTTTCAAAAAGCTAGGCATTCTGTATTTCTAGAGAGTCTCCCCATTAGAGAATAAGACATTACTGGCCATAAAAGAGGTGCCAGGATGATTCACTTGCTGAGGAAATTCTCCTAAGACTGAAAGCTACCTTGCGACTCAAGATGGAAGAAGTCATAGGCATCCACAAGAGTAAACACCCAATCATTAGCAATCCTAATGAGTAACTGGACAATGCAGCTAGACTAGTAATTAACCAAGGTGACATTTTACCATCCATATCTGACATCAGACTGGTTTAACCCCAAAGTGCAAATGGCAGCCTTGCCATTCTCCACATAATCAGCATTCCAAGTTGGGTAACAGAGGGTAACTTCCTAAACCTACCCATGAGCTGGAACTCAGCACAGCCGTACTGCACCAAGGACTAATGGCCTGCTCCATCTGGCTTAGGCACAATGGTAGATAAGGAGCATAGTTTTATACTCCAGAATAATGCTGGCTTAGTGACAAAGCAAAAGGAAGAAAAACACATTTTCTGTCTGCAAAATAAAAGAAAGGCACTGTGAAAGAACTATGCAGGCATTATGAATGAGCCATCATCAAACACGGATCTCACTAAAAAAACCAGATACCTTTCCCCTGAAAGTATTCCATATGCCCTAGGTGTGTCTATTCAAATACACACAGATGACACACACAAAAAAAATTCCTTCCATCATCTCGCACCTGCCCATCAGAGCTAAAAGGCAATCAATAAAGCTCTGTGGCTGGATTCCTGACCAAGTCAGGCAGTTAAGGTACCACTGATCAACTACACATTTGAACACACTCTTTATTCTTGCAAGAACAATTCAGCAAAATGTCTTTAAAGCTGGCATTTTAATCTTACTCTGCCTTGCTGTTTTCTTATTCTTCATCTTCAGCACATGCATTCCAACACCCTTTCCCTCTCTTCACAGGCAAACAATCCAACCCTGTCAGCAGCACAGCACTCCCCTCCTCTGCTACTTCTGTGTCACCAGCTCTGCACTTTGTCCATCCCACCTCCTTGGAGAGGAATCACTAATCCTTCTAGAAGGTTGACAAACATAGTACACATCTCATTGATGCCAAGAGATCACCAGATATGAATACAAAAGATGCAGCAACAGACAACTGTAGCAGGCTTATTCTCCAGTAAACTGCTCAGATCCCAATCTTCTCATGCCATAATTATGAACCAGCCTCTTCCAGAGAGTGCATTCAGTGCAGCTACTCTGAACATGCCACTGCACAAAAACTGTTCTAGTTCCCAGTCTCAGACTGGGAGCAGAGGATGTGGCTCTGGCACACAGTCTAATGTTCATTACTTCTCCTTTCTACAGGCCACACAGGTACTGAACTTACTATCATGGAAGGGCAGAAGACACAGTGGGGCAATCCCAAGTGTGTGACTACTGTGTTTTATCCAGTGAACATGTTTTACTCCGTAACTGACTGATTTCAGAAGTTTGAGCTGTTGTCAGTATCAACTGCTGTCTTTGCACCTCAAATACACTCATCCCAAAAAATATCAGCAGAAAAGCTGAACAAAATGACAATCCACTGGAAAGACCAGTAGCTTACAGTTTTTCAAAATCTGTGCATCATCTCAAGTGTCTGTAGCTCTGCTAGGTCTAAGTCTATGTATACAAACATCATAGCAACAGTAACTACAGTAACAGCTACCCTGAGGCATATTGGCTTGACATCATGGAATCACTTTAATATTAAGGCTGGAAAAGATCTCTTGAATCATTGTGTCCAACTGTAAGGAGTCCAAACCTTCCTTATTTGGGCACAGATATTAATTTCTGAGCTTCAAGCCCGGCTCCTTAGGTCCCAAGACTCATCTGAAGGGCCCAGAGCATTATTTTGAAGGCTCCAAGTCTGATTTGGAAGGCCCAAAGCCTCATTTGTAGAATTCAAAGTCTTCTTAATAGAGTACAAAGGCACATCTTCAGGCCCAAACCATCGCTTCCAAAGCCTCCATCTCAGGAATCAAAGCCTCCTATTTAGGATTCAGCCTTTTATCTAATGAGCTCAAAGCCTTCCTCTCTGTGCCTCCAAAAACCCATTTCTAGGGAGCAGAGCCTTAGTTCAAGGTATTGATGCATCATTTGAGGGCACAAAACACAAGAAAACCCCATGTCAGGATTTAAACCCTCCTTCTCACCTCCAAAAGCCCTCTTCACATGAGGTCATGGAATCATTAAGATTGGAAAACACCAAGTTGGAAATCATTTAGTCCAAATGTTAATTCAGCACCTCCATCATGTTCACCATTAAACCACATCCTCAAGTGCCAGCTCCAAATACTCTTCTCTGGACAAGCTCCAGCCCCTCAGTGTCTTCCTTGTAGTGAGGGGGCCAAATCTGAACACAGGATTCCAGGTGTGGCCTCACCAGTGCCGAGTACAGGGGACAATCACTGCCCTGCTCCTGCTGGCTGCACCATTGCTGATTCAGGCAACGATGCCATTGGGCCTCCCTGGCCACCTAGGCACAGCTGGCTCCCGTTCAGCCACTGCTGACCAGCACCACCAGCTCCTTTTCTGCCAGGCAGCTTTCCAGCCTCCCTTACCCCAGGCTAGCAGTACTGCAGGGGATTGTTGTGACCCAAATTCAGGGCTTGGCACTTCATCTTATTGAACCTCATACAACTGGCCTCAGCCCATCTACTCAGTCTTTCTAGATCCCTCTCTAGAACTTTCCTGTCTTCCAGCAAATCAACACTCCTGTCCAACTTGCAAATAGGCTTAGGGTGCAATCAATCCAGGTCATTGACGAAGATATTAAAAGGACTGGCTCTAATACTGAGCCCCAGCGAACACCATTTGTGACTGGATGCAATCCCACTCACCATCATGGGCCTGGCCACCCAGACAGTTTTTCACACATCAAAGGTCACACCCCTTCACACCGTAGGAAGCCAGTTTCTCTAGGAGAATGCCATGGTGTCAAAGGCTTTACTGAATTCTAGATAGATGACATCCTACATCCAGAGCCTTTCCCTCAACCACCAAGTGGGTAACTCTTTCACAGAAGATCAGATTGGGAAGGTAGGACCTGCCTTTCATAAACCCATGCTGGCTGTAACACGGCTGCAACACTAAACTAAAAAGATATGTAAACAGAAGTATCAGTTAACAAATAGGCGTCGTAATTTACTAATTCAAAATACCATTTCTTCAAATGATTTATATAAAGAAAGAGTGAGACCAAATTCTTAGACAACTCCTGAAGCAACAGTTGAATGCCAACTGAGATCAACTCACAGCTTGCCAATGTCCATCCCTGTGCCCAGTGCTTCCTAGTGATCAGAAGGCTTGAAGGTTTCAAGCGTATTTCACAAAATTAAGCTACAAAATCTCACTCCTGACATTTTGGAAAACACAGTCTTCAAAACAGAAGACTGGAATTAAATTTTTAAATATAATGCAACATAAGCAAAAGATAGCAAAATATTCACACCCTCCCTCTGAAGTATCTTTTCTGTTAGTGTTCAGCTGACAATACCACATACTAGTAATTCTGCAAAAACTACAGCCAATCCTGTTACACCTTCAAAATCTAATTCACAAATTTAAACAGGTAAATTAAAATCAAGTAACTAAATAATCACATTTAGTTATTCACTGTGATAATTTGGTACTTCAGCAAAACTCAGTCTTCCTACTTTTAGTTATCATACAAAGACATTGTACAGCTTACAAAAGTTAAGCCTCATAATCCATCCAACCAGCATAACCTGCAATTACCTGAAATTGGACACATCCATTTTAATTGGACTTGGTGCATACACTTCCTGATTAGATTTTAGAATATAAGAATTGGTGTCTAAGAGAAACAAAAGCAATGACCCTTGGACACAGCTGCTTTATTGGAGTAGTGAGAGGTATTGTGACATTCTTCTACATTTTAAGGTAAACTGTACTTTACACTGCAAAGCCCAGGCAGCCTCAGCTCTGCTGCAGGGCAGTAATCTTCAGTTGTGAGAGGCAGAAGTGACTTTCTGGCTGTATTTTTTCATCACATGGCAACTGACAGAACCAAAAGCATCTCACTTTAAACATATAACCAGTATTTTCAAACACTGTTCTCTTCCCAGCAACGTGAAAAATTGCCGTTGCACATAGAGATTATTTTTAGTGACTGAAGGTCACTTAAAAATCATCTACAAATTTATGTATATTCTGCAACTCTGTAAGTTTAGTAACAAATACTGAGGGTTGATATTAGAAAACATGCACTGTTATAGATACATTTAATATGTCTCTTGTTGCACCGCAGCAATTCCTGAACACAGCTACATTTAAATCAGCTGAAATCTTGTTTTCATCTATTAAGTTTAGAGTGATATTAATTACAAATTATATTCCGTCTCATCAATTTAATTTCTCATTACTGTAAATATTTCAGTGCCTCACTGTAATCCAGTCTCAAAGAAAATTACAATTGAACAGTTTAGGTCTTTGCTAGGTTTACTGCAGTCTTGGAAGTCACTAGGCCTTGAGCGCTAACAAGGGAAGGAGACTTGAGACATAACTACTTCAAAAACATTTGATTCAAAACACAATCATAACTAAAAGCAAAGTCACTTAGCTCACCAAGACACTCTCACACAACTTTTTCCAAGAGAAGAATCATCAAGAAAGTATTAAATAGCCTGAACAAAGAGAAACAAAATTTTCTACTGGTTCAGGTATTCACAAGCTGCATGTGCTATTCACAACCATAGGAGTCAATGCATGCTGGTGCACCTGTGTTAGCATTTCATCCCAGCAAATGGGAATATTAAGATGAACTTATGTTTAGTTGAAAAAAACACAGTAGTCTCAACTAAGCCAGACCCAGCCAAAGACCCTGTACTTAAGTGCAACACACATAGATTCACGGAATGAATTGGGAAGGGACTTTTAGAGGCCATCTAATCTAAACTTCCCTGCAATGAGCAGGGACATCTTCAACTAGATCAGGTTGCTCAGAGCCCCATTAAACCTGACCTTCAATGTTTCCAGGGACAGAGGTTCAAACACCTCTCCTGGTAACCTGGTTCCAAGTATCACCATCCTCTTTTTAAGAAATTCTTCCTTACATCCAGTGTGAATCAACTCTCCTTCAGTTAAAGGAGTCTAAGTCACCTTTAGGTACTCAAAGGCGTCCACAAGGTCTTCCCAGAACCTTCTCTTCTCCAGGATTAAGAGCCCTAACTCACTCAGCCTGTCTTCATGGGAGAGGTGTTCCTGCCCCCTGACAGTTCTGAGGACCATCTTTGGCCTCACTCCAACAGGTCCATATTCATCCTGTGCTGGGGACCCCAGAGCTGGATGCAGCACTGCAGGTGGGGCCTCACCAGAGAGGAGTGGAAGAACAGAATGCTCCTCCCTCTACCGGCTGGCCACATTGCTTGGATGCAGCCCAAGATATGTTCGGCTTTCTGGAAGCACACATTACTGACTCATATCCAACCTCTCATCCATCAGCAATCCCAAGTCCTTGGCAGAGCAGGTCTCCATCTACTTATGCCCCAGCTTGCACTCATACTGGGGTTGCACCGAGTCAAGTGCAGTACAATAAATACAGAATTGATTACATAGAACACTAAAAAGCAAAAAACCTGAGATTTTTTACAACTTAGTGGCAGAAAAATGGAAAAATGTATCACAAAGACCTACCAGTAAAAAGACAAGACATTTTTAAAAATTGGGCTGCAAAACAGCAACCCTAGTAAAAAACCTCTTAGTTACTATCTTTTTGAGGGCAAGCTTCCAATTTACTCTGGAAAAACTGCAGCAGTGAGATGGAGGCATTATTTCCTTCCTTCCTCAAGAGACAGCACAACCTTAAAGACAGAATTAGAGGATGGACCAGCAAAAGGATGACCAACCTAGAGTAACAGTGACATTTACACTCAAACCATGCCTATGTGTGCTCTGTAGTCCAATAGCAGTAGCTCTGACAGAACCACACACCCACAGAGGCTGCAAGGCACCCCAGAGATCACCTACTACTACAACCTCCTCCTCAGAAAATGGCCAAACCAGCAGGTCATCCACAACTGAGTCCACTTGGGTTTTGAGACCTCTCTAGGCAGTTCGTCCAACATGCTGGCTAGCCTCAGTTAAAAGATTTTTCCTATTATGAAATCCAAATTTCCATTTTTGCATCTTGAGTCCATTGTATCTTTGTATTGCTATGAATCTCCTAGAAGAGCCTTGCTACACCTTCTCTACACTCTTATTAGGTATTTTCTGCACTTAATCTGAACACACCCAGTTCTCTAAGCCATCATCATTTTGGTGTCTCTCAAAGACTCACTCCTATATGTTCGCCTTGTCTTTTTTTAAACTGGAGAGGCCAAAACTAGATACAACACTCCAGATGTAGTCCTAGAAGTGCCGCATGTAGGGGAAAAAACAACTCCCTTAACATCCTTCCCACACACTTACTAGTACCTTCCAGTATGCAGCTGGCCTTCTTTACCTAAAGAGCATGCTGCTGACTCACGTTCAACTTGCTGTCCAGTAGGTAGGTGGGGTTGTTTTGTCTGAGATGAAGGACTTCACATTTGCCTTTATTAAAACTCACAAGGTTCTTGGCAGCCCATTTCTGTCAAGTTCCCCCAATGGCAGCCCTATTCTTCATTATACAACAGGGCTGAAGTTCCCAAGGGTTTGGTATTATCTAGGAAACTGCTGAGGATCCATGCCATTCCTTCATCCTGGATTGTTTAAATAAAGACATGGAATGGCCACAGCCTCAATATTAACCTCTGAGAACTCCATTAGCAATTGGCCGCCACTGGATCTTTGTACTGCTGGTCACAACCCTTTGAGGTCAATGGTCCTGCTAATTTTCCAGTCACTTTACAGTCCACCTGACAAGTCAGTATTTCACCAAGTGGACAACAGGAATCACATGGGAGACCATGCTGCAGGCATTGCTGAAGTCCAGGTAAACAACATCCACCATTTCCCCCACGTCCACTGAGCCAGATATCCCAGATATGTTATGAATTCATTACATGATGCTATAGCATCCTACCACCTGCACCAACCTGGAATACTTTTGCTCAAACATTTTTGGGCACACAAAAGAGATTTTGAACTCTGTCCTGCCGAGTTGTTAGAATCAGCAGCAGCTCAGTTTGCCCATGGCAGGGGAGCAAGAACTGGTTCTAATTACTGACTGGAGGAATAAATAACTCAGAGGAAGTGATGTGCTGCCAGCAACCAAAGATAATTTGCAGCGTCCCAGCTAACAGAGTCAATTATTTCATCTGCTTTTTTCTTCTCCTAAGATACCACTCACTAGTATTGCTTGTCCTCAACACTTCACAGCCTCCAAGATCATGACAAAACTTTGAAACAAACCCCAGAATATTAATGAAATGCTATAGCAGTCATCATCTACAATTTGTACAAGTGTACTGCTAGCCTAAATGAGAGAAAACTGTCAATATCTTAGTTTTATAACTGAGATATCTATTCCCAAATAGGATACATATTTGTTTACAGTAGCAGTAGAAAGCCAAGTGCCAAACTGAAACATCTGTTTTGCTAATACAGTATGATACTGCTGTGACAGAGACAGAACTTCTGATGTTGACTACTAGCCCACGTTTTAAAAAAAAAAGCTTTAAATACACATTAAACATTTCTTCAAATCTGTTTGTTTTAGCTCGATCTGCTAGCTTACTACTAAACCATATTGATCAGAATTGCATGCAAATACAATCACATTAAGTGTGCTTCAAGGTGCAATCCTGTTGACAGGAATTAATACAATTGTATCTGTGTAGGTCCCTATAGACACTCTTTTCAAAGAGTTTTTTAATTATTATTTTCCTGTTTAAGGTCTATGAAACATTACCTAGGTTACACTACTCAACATGATACTCTCAGAATTCTTCTGCATCAAAGTTTCAAAATTTCTTCACAAAATAAACCTGGTGGTTTTTAAGATCCCTTCTGCCCACTGCCTGCAGTCACTGCCAAGCAAGGCCTACCTTCAAGACAGCAGCTGGCAACAATGCAATGCTTTAGACATTGTTGCATACAGTTTTCATTTTCAGTTCCCAATCCTGTGGCTAGCCCCTGTGGGAAGAACCTTACAGGATGTCTCAAGTGTCTTGATGAAACTCACAAATCCAGAGGGGCTTTCATGACCCAGGCCAATGGAAGTGGCTTCCAGCTGCCTTCTGGTCCACTTTATCAGGTTATGTCCTAACTACGTCAGTGTAAGACCAAGTACACTACATGCAGAGCCTTCCACTGGTTTCATGAAGGAAAACATCTTTGTATTTGAACACCTACATTATAAATACACACTGGTACATACACACGTAGGAAAAAAGGCAAACATCATTCCTCAGCTGAAGTTTTAATCTATAGACATTATCTCTAATATCAAACAGTTCTAAGCTAAAGCTTAACATGAATAAAGAAGTTTATAGGAAGGTCATTAACACTTTTCAGGTAACTTTTTCTCTCATGCTTCAATCTGCTTGTATGAGTTTAAATAAAAGTGCATGAGAATCAAAGTTCTCTGACTCCTTCATTTGAATGCTTAATTATCAAACAAAAAAATTACAAAGAAAAGTTATTTTATTCTCTTCTCCTTTAAGCCACAATTAAAATCTCTGAAATCCTGAAAAAAAAATCTGAAACTTCTGAAAACCTGGGTGAGAATGGCACTGTTCCGAGTTAAACCAGAACATGTACACACACAAAAGCGCAAAATTAAACATAAAATTAACAGCAGGAACATACAGATACTCTTCTGAAAACAGTTTAATAAGCCAGCAATGCAAACATCCCTCCCATTTACACATCCACATCAGTAATTCCCATCATCAGTCTATCCAAATGACCAGGACAAACCAGCATTTATAACACTGGAGCCGTATCTGGAAGATTAAACCCACATGCTGGACACAACAGCTCCCTCATTTGGCATGTGCTTAGCTCTTAAAAAAGCTGTAGTTCAACCCAAGTGCCTAAGCTTCTTTAAAAGTGCAGGAGGAGGCAGGGTATTTCAGCAGAGAATGACCAAGTAAACAGCGTGCTGAGCACAGCACAACCTAAAGTCAAGGCATTCAGTGTGGAGCTGTCAACATTCTGCCCATAGAAAAGCACAGTCAATGGGAAGAATTCCACAACTCTACTCCAAGAACACCCACCAAAGAGATCAAAAAGGCTCTTTTCATTCTGAGATGTGACTCCCACACCTCAAATCTTCATGGTGGGTGAGTGGATACTATCCTTACCTCGTGGTGCTGCTACTTTTTATTTCTTGGTTCAATAACACAGCTGCTGACAGCACCCTTTTTACAAGGCAGGATGGTAACCCAGAAAGGAAAATACTGTGGTTTAGTTTCTTCACTAGTGGGGCAAATCTACTCATATCTCCATCTTCCAAGAGAAAATATAAACTGCAAGTCACATCCTCCAAGCAGCATCTGTTCATCTCTCTTATTTGAGACTGGTTTAAAAAAAGACTCTACACTTTAAAAAGCACACATGCAAACATAATGAAATATGGCTCTATCAGGCACTTGGAGAAAAAAGGGTAGGAAATTCTGCACTTTGCATGTTTATTCCAAGAATATATAAAACAAATAACTTCTGAAATCATGGTTCAGAAGCTGTATGTCTTCACTCTTGCAAGGTAGTATCTTCTTATACATCCTCTTCCTTGCTCAATGAATCACGCACGCTTTTTCTGGATAATAACACAGTTCCAGTCAGAAGAACTCAAAGACAACACACAGCTTGGCAACTGGGATATTTGCCCAGAAAGTGGAAGATGTAGGTTGATGCCTCTAGGCAAAAAAGAAATCTGAAGCAGGGTCTACCACATTTTGAACAAACGCTTTAGCTAATCATCTTTGAAAAGCAGCAGCATCTCCTCTTCCAAACGCCTTCTAAAGCCATTGCTGCACTTAATAGAAGACTGACTCTGCAGCATGCTGGGCATGACTGGAGAATTCCCACCTCACCAAGCTCCCTGGGAGACTACAGCAAAATAACAACATCAAGAAAGCATAACAACATCAGAAAAACACACAACAGGCTTACTATTGTAAGCCTGCCATCATGCTACTCATCTTTCATACAAGTGAAAAAGAATCAGATATCCTAAGAACTTTAAAGGTACTGGCAATATGGCATTCGGTGCTTAGGTACCTTGGGAGCTTGATGATAAGGGACAGTTTTCAGGATTGCAGTCTTGACCCCAAGCATTTAAAACAGTTTTAATACAGTATTCCTATGAACTTACTTACTGATAATAGTTAGAGGAGCAGAAGATCATGTCCAGATTGCACTGAGCATTTCAATGTCTTCCCAAACTCATTACTGAGAGACAACACCAAACCACAGAATACTTTCTGCAGAGTGGATGTTATATTGGAAATAGGAACACTTATCAATTCAATCCAGTTCAAGTCAGTTATCAACCCAGAGCTCATCTTTTTATGTAATGCAAGCCAACTATATAGGGTTAAAAAGCTATCCTTTACAACAAATGCACATATCTGACACACCTATCCATCTGCTTATTTACCTTATTTCTTCCTCAATATATTACTTGCTAATTTGATTGATGTATTTGATTTGCAGCATCCCTGCTCTGGGCTGAATCCCATAGATATCCCCCAAGCACGTGTTTGCTTTGCCCCATTGTTTAAATACATCTACTAGAAAACACAAAGAGATAACAGACAATAGAATAATCAGAAAACCATCTAACCTAATTATTTTAAATTCATCTGTTTTATCAGCTATCTACAGAGTTATCACCACATGCAGGATATTGCAATTTCAATGTTACTCTGTTATTCATGTAAGAGCTTTCAACATTTGCTCTGCAAGTGCAGTGATTCTTTGGATGAAGCGTTACCCTGCCTGCTTTACAAGGACAACACTGCTGATCAGTGTGCTGTAGAAAGGATTAAGTATAGTATTCCCCAAACAACAAAAACTAATTGAGCAACAATCTATGCGTAACACACCTCAATTTTGCATATAATGTTTCATTTCCTGGATTTTATTACCAATTTAATAATGTAAATGCTTTTGCTTTACAATCAATTTCAGGTTCATAAATACACGTGAAAGGGATTTCCAGAGTACTGTCTCCAGGCATCTTGAAATTCCCTGACAAACAGGAGTTGGGAAAGATCTTTGCTTCTACTCCCAGCAGCCAGTCTAAATGGCATAGGATATTTGTACTGCAATTCACAAACTGGTTTTTTTCTGTTATCCATCTATTATCTCCTACAATACAAAAGAGAACAAATGCCTTATGAATTACATTTCGCTTGTACTGCAACAGCACATTTAGGTACAGGCAAGCCACTGAAGAAACCGAAGGGTTTTGCAGGCAGCATCCTACAAAACCAGCCAACTCAACAAAAAAAATCCCCCCACCCCCAAAAAAACCAAACAACCAAAAGATCCAAAACACCAAAACCACACCAACAACGGAAGATGCCTAACTACCCAACACCTTCACAGACTCATCTGCAACCTGGAATTTGTCAAGAAAGGCAAATATCGGAAGTGATGCACTTAAATCTGACGAGTAACTCTAACACGATAACGCAGTTAAGATCAATTTAACCACGCTTTAAGTGGGCAGCTCGGAGACAACACGAGCATCTCGCGGAGTGGGAGCCAGCCTGCTTTAGCCGCGAGGAGAGTGAATGCGCACCTACCCCTTCCCAGCTACCTCCTCCTCCTTCTCCCGCCTTTGCTCCTGCCTAGAGGGGGACAGGCGGGAGACAAAGGAGAGGCGAGAATCTCCCCGCAGCCCGGCAGTGCCGGAGCGGGGTGAGTGCCCGGAAATCCCACAATCCCCGCGTCCCGGCGGGAAACCCTTCCCTGCTCCCTCCCCGCGGGCCGCTCCACCGGGAAACCCCGGCCTGAAGCCGCGCACGTGGGACTGCGTGGAGACTGGCGGGGGGGGGAGGGTGGCGCAGGGAAGAGGCGGCTCTGCCGGGTCAGGCCTCCGGGGCGCCTCCTCCCGCCGCTGAGGGGAGCGCCGGGGCAGAAGCGCGGTAGGAAGGAAAAGGGTTCACGGGGCCGACCCGCGACATCACCTGCTGCTTGCCCCTCGCGTAGGGCGGCTTCGCGGCTCCCAGGTGGTGCCGTCGGGTCCGGATCTTGCCGCCGCCGCCACCGCTGCCACCCGAGGCCATGATGCGATCCGGCCCGCCGCCGCCGCCGGTGGCCTCGTCCTCCTCCTTCTGGTGCGGCCGCTGTGCTCCGCCGCGGCCCGGCAGCGCTGTCGCTGTCACCG
>VWYI01032815.1:77256-112186 GCA_013399455.1 Anthoscopus minutus | reverse complement strand
CGGGCGGACGGCCCGGCAGCCACCGCGCGCGCGCACCGCCCCCGCCCCGAGGGAAGCGGGAGGGGCTGGGCCGGGCCGGCTGCGCGGGAAAAGCGCTCGCTGGAATCTGCCGCCACCCCCAAGGGGACGTGGTGGGGCAAGTGTCCGCCCCCGGGCGCATCTTAGGGACGGACGCTTTAAGGGATAAGAGCGGAGAGTTTGTGCCGGGGTCCTGCCGCGGGAGATTCCACCGCCTTCTCCCCTCTTCCGCGGCGTTTCGCAGAATGGGTCAGGTTGAAAGGGACCACAGTGAGGCATCTGGGCTAAACTTCCCGCTCGCGCAGTGTCGTCCCAGAGCACATGGCCCAGGACTGCGTCCACACAGCTCAACTTTTGCAGTGAGGGAGACCCTACAACCTCTGTGGTCACCCTGTTCCAGTCCGTGGTCATTTGCACAGTAAAGAATTTTTTTCCTCGCATTTAGGTGGACTTTCCTGGGCATCGGTTTCTGCCCGTTGCCTCTTGGCCTGCTGCTTGGCACTGAGCAGGGCCTAGTTCCGTCCTCCTTACACTCTGCCCCCGGGGACTCAATTTACCCACGCTGAAACGCCCCCAAGGGGCAGCGGGAAGGAGACGTTCCCTTGTACCTGACGAGGAACAACGTGGAGAACGCGGCAGGAAGAACGGCACCGGAAAGTCTGCGTTGCTCCCCTAGTCACTAGCGATTGGGTTTGTGTAAGCAAGAGAAACAGCAGGTGTAGGCTTTTCATTGCTCAGTGCTCAGTGTAGGCATATGGAAAGCACGTAGGGGGAAAAAGCTTCAACACGGCTTTTTACTTCCTCAAAACATGAGGAAGACTGCATTCCTATTATAAAGTTAAAATACATAAAATGTGTTTTGGTTTTTTATTCTACTGAAAGTTGAGAAAAATCTGTGGTTTCACATTTTATTTTTAGCATCAACTTGCTGTGGGAATGATGAAGCTGAGCAGTGAAGAAAATCACAAGCACCTTCCCTATGTACAAGTCAATAAAAATGTTACTCAGGACTGTGCCCTGATGCACCACACACCCCTCCAATGAGGGGGGGAAAAAAAAAAAGGCAAGCATTTATCCCAGCACAGGCCTGAATAAAGGGTGTGTGGAACTGGGAAGGGTGTGGGTGGAATCATGGAGGCTCAAACAAGGATGATTCTGAAAGCATGCAGAAATGTGAACAGGCAGCAGCTACAGCAAACAACTGTGAGAAGAAATGGTACTAGGGAATTTTGTGCCACTTCTGCTTCATATTGGCTTTTTTTGAACTTCATTGGGGTCTTTCCAGCTCTCCTACATGACTAAACTCCTCAATTTCTTTGTCCCATTATCATTATCTACAGGAGATAACCATTCTCCAATACCCAGCAGGGTGGAATTACTTTCCAGATATTTCTCCTCATAAACTACACTCTTATTCTCCTGCCCCACAACTGTAAATATAATTTTACATGCAGGGGTTGGATGACTTGCAATGATAAGATGATTCCTATTCTGGAACATGCATGTTTGAAGTCACCTGCAAGAACCACCTCATTCTGTATGAACAGCTAATTTTAGAATGATGGTCTGCTTATTCAATGGGCATGTCAAGATATACATCAATATAATTACCAAAACACAAAAAATACTATTTCATCCTGGATTTGTAACTCATTTTGTCCAGGAACCAATTATGCCAGCCTTCAGCTTAAGGGGCAGGGGGAAGGAAGGCTAGCATAATGTATTTCAATTATGGGAAGAGCTAGATTTACAGAGGGATGGAAACCATGCCAAATTTTAACAAATGTGCATTTGTAACAATGCTGGCTTCTAAAATGGTACCTGTGTACCATTTAGTGACCATTTAGTCAGGGGATCTGACTAAAATCATTCCTGCGCTGGTCATGTAGGAGCTGGACAAATTTAAAACAAGCTTCTCTCTTTATGCATGCTAAGAATATTAAGGTAAGCTGTAAACGCGAATTTCTCTTCCACATACATGTCAAATGCAGCTACACTACATTTCCTCTGTAAATTCAAGTGCTGCTTTATTTACTTATTTTAGTTATTTAGAACAATTTCCATATGGTGACATACCTTTAAAGAAACTCATGACTCAGAAATCCTTGTTGATGTAGTCAAACAACATCTATTGACATGAGTCAATGAAGTTAAATGTCATTAAAAATGAGACAAAACAAAAGGCAAATATATGTATATCTCCAGCAGAATGATAGTGATCATCACCATTTGATCAATCTTCCCTGTGAGTTAGATCTGCAAGTTACTTTGAGGTAGCGCTAGAAAGAAGCTGTTGGTCCAAGAGCATCCCTGCAAAAAGAAACATTCACGGCTTAAGTACCATTTAACCTTTTTGAGCACTTCCCAGTCTTCACTGGTTTTTAGCCTGTTTCTTTCTCCCTGTTCACTGACTGCAGGATCATTAGCCCCTCAAACCACGGTACTAAAGCTTTTCTGTTCAGAAAAGTGGAAAACAAAAACATTACTCTTCAAGAAATACGTGGGGTTTAGGTAAAGGCACTATCACAGCTAGGTACAATGAAGAGTTTATAAAACCAATACTAGATATTCTTCAAAAAACCCCTTCATCAGACTTTAAAAACCCTGTAACATTTTAGCTGGGTAAAACAGACAAAACACAACAAAAGTGAAATAGCATGGTGTTGAAAACATTGCTACCAATACTTCTCATTTTATGTCTCCACTGCAATCAGCTCTTTGCAGAACTGCAAGTAGGTATCTGCATAATGGACATGCTGAGGTCTTTGTGTAAGCTCGATAATGCAGGCGGTAGCTGGACCAGCACTTGAAGGTTCCTCTGCTAGAAGTCTCAGCAATGAACACCAGCAGTTCTGATGAGCTCACTTTTTCCTAAATTTGTGCTTACACCAACACAGAAAAGTTTTTTGGAGTGTGCCTTTACAGTAAAGAATGTGTGCTGCACACAGTATCTTGATCCCATATATGCACTCCTAACTGGTAAGCAGTATAGACTAGAAGGGCTCAGGAGGAAAAAAAACAAAGTCAGAGAACTATTTAAAACAGCATCACACAGGCTGCAATCCGCCAACTTCCTTCTTCACCTCACTTTTCTTCTGTGCTGACTAAAAAAAAAAGTATTCCCCAACATTTCTCACGTTTCTAGAACTAATGGCCCAAACAGCCTTTTTCACCACATTTCATAAACAGTATTTTCACTATACAGGTACATTACAGGCCAGAACAGAAGGTGCATGTCTGAAAGCAGTCTCTAATGAAGTGTGCAGACCTTGCTAATACATAAAATCTGCATAAATATGGTGACTATAGACTCTTGACTTTTGAGGCTTATGTGCTGTGGTGATAAAGTGCTGATCTATATGAAATCATACAACTGCAAGGGCTCCTCATTACATAATTCACACATGGATCAACCTCCCAAAAGCTAAAAATCAGTGGATACTCTACAGGATTTCTCCCAAGCCAAAATGCACCCTCAGCATCTGATAACACAGTAAAATTACTTGCTTCAGTAAAATTACTTGCTGCAGGTGTTAGGTAATGCTATGCAAAGCAGGATATGCACTTCAAAGCAGGAAGCTTCCAGGTCTGTGCCTGGGTTATAATCTTCCAGCTTGTGATGATGGTGCTTGCCAGATACAAAATCCTTTGCCTAGCAACTGGTTTTTACTACCAAGCTGAAGCACTACAACTGAAGTGACATCAAATCCAGCATGGTTTTGAAAGTTTAACACCCCCACATCCAAATCCAAGGAGCCTGCATCTACTATCTTAAGTTTCTTCCCTTCCGCAATCGTGTGAAACAATTCTATTCAGGCACACAGAAATTCCCTTTCCCCTTCAGATTCTGTTTGTTTCATTTATTCCACTTTCTGTCACATTCCCATTAATAATCTCCCTACTATGACCCTCCAAAGACTGACCAGTTCACACCAGCAAAAATCCCACTTTTCAGCCACTTTGCAACTAGTTCTCTCCAAAGCAGGGAAACAGTTTCCAAGACTGTGATAATTATCTCCCTGACTGAATGATGTGGTTTTGTTTTCTTTCCTTCCACATATGCAATGCACAAAATCCAGGAAGAATGAAGTTCCTATATCACAGCAAAAGACATTTTTAGTTTAGATCATCTGAATTTCATGGGTGAGACTTGGAAAAAACCAATCCCAGCCGAAATTAAACTGTGAAAAGAGGGAGATGCTGATGAGCAGGTAAAAGGGAGCTTGCTGTGCTAAGTCATCGCTCTGCAATGAAGTACTAGTTTCATGTTTAAGAACAGCATATAGGTTATGACCAGCACTTTAATTGCATTAAGTCACTAAAGAGGAAAAAAAAAAACCTGCCATCCTAGCAATTATAGGTTAGACTGCCCCCAAACACACATGGCAGTACCAAAAGGCCTTGAGTAGATGCAGTAGCTTTCACAAGTATTAGCTATATGATAATTTCTACCTTTTTCTCTTCAAAAAGTATTATTTTGTTTCCAGCCTGAATTTATTTTATTGTGTACATTAAGTAGTAACAGGAGCTGTCCCTACGACTGGAAAATATTTTATACTCTTTCAGGTAGTAACAGTTTAGAGGAAGCCACTCAGAAGTTGCTATCTTAAAGCAGAACTTTCTTCATTGCCATCTCACCTCACCTCTTTTGACTTGAGCTGAGAACTGCCATCCTATGAAAAATGTTATAAACCTCATCACTCAAACATCTGAGCATGAAAACTGAACAAATAACAAATGTTTAGAATAACGTGCAACTTAGTTGAAGAGGATACTGAGATACTTCAATTCCTGATGGGTTTTTCTTCCTCCTTTAAACCACAGTGTTTTCTCCAAGGCTTTTTATGTGTAAGAACAGGTATTATGTAACACCAGTTTCTTTGCTGCAAAGGATCAGATGAGAAGACTAACAAGAAGGGCAAAACTACAATTATCAATAGGTATCATCCTTAGTCTTTGGAATGTCTGCAGCTACAGCAGCTCAAAGTTTACCCTTCTGTACATCAAAACTGTACAGCAAGTTAAGATTAAGTGGATTGCCTAGGTATCAGGTATCTTGTAAGTATATAAGAGCTAGTTCTTGCTAGTGCTGATGCCCACACCAAAGACAGGTGAAATACCCCTACTGCCTCCAGCTAAATTCCAGAAGCCAGAAGAGAAGGTGTTTCGCATATGTAAGTAAAATCCCTTGCTGGCCAGTTTGCAGAAACAAAATTTTATTTACACAGGCAAGTCTGTCTTTAGACCCCATTGAACTCTTTACACTTCTAGAATATTTACATGATTTCAAGATGCTCCAAGTGATGAACAAAACAAAACAAAATTACAGAAACTGCCAAAAGCATAGCAAAAAAACCCCAATCTATCATTGTGCTTTAAAACTTATGATCTAGAGTAATGTAGAAGAAATGTAATTTTAGCACCTTGGTCATAACGGTCATGCTATATAAGACACTTAAATAGCAGAGGGGATGTCAGAAGTGACCGTATCCAGAGGTTGCCAGTGACAATTCATGAGGGCATCATAGAGTTCTTCACTTGTCTCCATAAATTGTCTGTTCATTTCATCAACATCCAAGTACAGCTGTGGATCTGAAAAGAAAAGCCTAGTAAGTACAACTGTCAGAATTTGTAACGACTAGCTCATGGAAACCTGAAGTAAATGCCTAATAAGGCACACTTTAGGTAGTTTTAATGATTTAACAGACTTAATAAATCTAGTGAGGTATTTATTAACCTAGAATTTTAATTAAGCTAACAAGTCCAGCTTCTTCTGGAATTAGTGTATTCAAATGCTAGGACTATACTGGTATTTCCATGTGAAGGCAGAGATTTACGGGCAATTAAAATTTTTGGATACTATTACAAGATGTCTCTACTAATGAGCTTAACAACAATGAATAACCTTAGCAGAATCAGTACAAAGATATAGTAACTTCGCCAACAGACCATTCTGGAAGGAGAATGAAGGCAAAGTTAAAAGAAGCCTACTGCAAAGCGTTGTTGACAATGTCCTGTTGTCAGGACATGGTGTACACTATTAGCTTTAAAATCCTACCTCATCTTAGCTATATAGCCCATTCTTTCCTTATCCAACAGTCACTAGCTTGTATTGTTAAAGGGCAGAAGTGTGGCTAAATTCAAGCTGCAGTGATAGAATTATCATTACCTTCAGTTATTAGGTCATCATTGATTTCAGTCATAGCTGAAGCTTCCTGAAAAAAAAAATTAATCATAGTCAGTTTCAAAAAGCATCACAAATCCAAAGCAATCTAATCCTCCCAAACATTCCCCTCCTCCCACAACTATAAAATAAGCAGGAGCAGGTGGTGTTTGTTGGGGAAGGGCTTCTTGTGGGGTGTTTGTTGCTTTTTAATGCTTTGAGTTTAGGTTTTGTTTTGTTGTTTTTTAAAGAAAACCACAGCATAGTTCCACTTGAAAGGCACTTTCGGAAGTTGTAATTTCAAAGTGTGTAAATGATCAACTGGCTGACCTAGATATGATCACCTTACAACAATTCTTTATTTTGTTTTAAGCAAAGTACATCACAAACAGGATGAAACACTGCAAAATTTGCTGTCAGACAAACATGAACAAATATTACTACATAAATATCTAATTCTACAGATACACTCAAGCACTTAAATCCAAAATGCTGAACACAACCTTCACACTTATCTGATGGTATGATTTCAGTTTTAGGACCTCTTTTGCTCTGATTTATGCAATCCATATGACTTGTTAGTTGTCTTTTTTTTTTTAATTAACCGTGTAGTATCTTTACCTCAAAAACAGCTGGAGCCATAACAGCTTCTCCTAAAGAGCAGTCTCCAACAGCTTGCATGCTATCATAGGGAGTATAGGAGCTGTAGTTGTAGTCAGCATAAGGATCGTAATTCCACTGTGAATAGTAGTTCTGATAATCTTGATAATAATCATTATAGTTGTATGACTGGTACCGCTGGAATTCTGCTTTCAGTCTGAAACATGAGAAGGTATATACAGTTAAGAGTTTGAGAACAAACAACTGTGAACCCAGTGTTGAAGTTAAACAATTTCACACACTTCTAAATTCACGAGGACGTTTTTCTAAATACTTGTCCAAGTTTGCCGAAGTTTTATGTTACAGCACAATACCTCATGTTTATGAGGAGAGCAAACGCTCACCTTCACCAATGCCAAAACAGATTATTTCTGTGAGTTAACTCAAATTACATTTATCTGTATTGTTTGAATACTTTTGGTATCTGTTTAAGCAAGCTACTGATAAAATGATTAAGATCAGAGACCTTTACCATGCACTGCTGTTTTAAAGACACTTCAAACATTTAATTAATCCTTCCATCTTCTGTTCTGTTAATACAAATCTTGTTATGTCCAGAAACAAGGGGTAAAGTCAGATTATCTGTTTCAGAGGAGCATCTGACATGGCCTGTCAATTCACCATTGTCTACCTTCACCTACTCAAGTTTTGGTCCATGAACTGTTGCCAAAGCTTATCCATCAGGTCAAGTCAGCACTGCCATTATCCAGAATGACGCCAAAACAGCAGGAATATTACAAAACTCATTAGTTATGAAGACCAAAGGGCCAGGTGATTAGTTTTCACTGCTTTCCCTCTCCTGAGCCCATTTTTCCCAGGGACGTCTTCAAGTTGACTAAAGACAACTACCACTGAACAACAGTAGTCTGTTCTAAAACACAGATACACCACATGAAAAACATTGGCATAAATCACCTGCACATTCCAGGAAATCCCCTATGCTTAGACATTTCCTCACTGATTACATACATGCAGACCTGTGTCCAATATCTCTTTATCTCCACCTTGCTACAGAAAATTCAGACTGGGGCTTTTTGCCAAGAAGACAAACTGAAGGAGCCCAGAAACCATTTCCAATGTAAGTGACTTAGTAACAAACTACTCAGATGGCTGGATTTCTGGATGCTGTGAGAGAATAGTACTCAGCCATTCATAAACAGGTGTAGTTAGTGGTGTGTATTTCAAGACCCACATTACATTTTTGCTTTATTACTCTGAAGCTACATATTCATTCTAGTAAGTATTTTTTTGTCTTAGACTGTAGTAAACAAATTACTTCATAATGTCTCAGTCTTCTGCTTCCAACTTCTCTCCTACATCCATCTCTGTAGGAAATAAAAAATCTAAAAATACTGCTGACATTCTTCTGGATAGCAGAAGTCAGGAAAACTTTCTTTGGGACCTGATTTTCAAAGCAAGTTAGTCAAAGCAAATCTGTACAGTGCTCTCTTGGGTAAGGGCATTTCTGTTCCAAAACAATGAGGCAACATCAGCAAAATTAACCAGGGAAGAGAAGCAGAAGCTGTTATTCTTAGCCTTCTACCACACAAGTTAACCTCATGAATATATACTGAAATGGTTTCATTGAAACTTCTATTTTTGTCTGTATTCTGGATGAAAGTTTATCAAATTTGGTATCAAGTCTCTTAACTGGATTGTCTTAAATAACTGAGAGAACTGAGCTGGCAGAAAAAAAGAATCCCTCTCAAACGCAACTTTAAATTTCCTGCTGCCCTAATGACTTGAGAAGCAAAGAGTAGTATTCCAAACAAACTGTTCAAGCAACATCTCCTTTGGCTTTTTCCCCTGCATATTCTGCACTTCTCCACTGAAGCGTTCCCTCCTCTGCCAGCCTACTTTGAAACTAACAATGTGCTACATTGTCTAAGCCAAGGAGAAAGGCCTAGAAGAAAAACTTCCTAGCATAAAAACAAACACTTGATGTCCCTTCTACCTTCTTCAGGCCCGAACATGAAATACTTAGAAATGCATTCAGCTTCCCTACTGTAAGCATTTATGTTGGTCAAAACAGCAGCTATGCCCAAGTTATACAATCTGGATAGACTTAAGAGTTGGATTTCCCCAGCAATCCTCAAAGAGGTTGATGGATCCAGGCAGTCAAAACATAATGCTTCTGTGATGTTGACTTTGCATTGTGTACAGGCATTATTGTAAGGGCCACAGTCTTTACAAAAGCAAAGCTAAAAGAATCTGATTATTTATAATTACTGTATCAATGCACAACTCATTTGTTACCTTTTAGAAATTCCTATGCTCAGCCGGATTCGTTTTCCCCCCAGACCTGGTGCATTCTGGCAGTCTTGCAGTGCCCTCATCTGATCACCTTGCTCACCAAATCTGACAAAGGCATAGCCTCTACAATTTTCAAAAGGGAGAAAACAAATTCTAGTATTCATAACAGTTACAAAGCCAATTAATTCCATTTCTGCCTTCATGAAAACAGAAAATAGTAGCTACTGTAGCTTCTATTACCATGCAACCTCTCTGGCATGTGCACATGCACAGGAGATGCTTTCACACAGTTAAAAATTTGGGCCAGAAGCAAAAAGCTTTGTTGACAGCATTGCGAGGCAACTTGCTGAAAGCCAGTAAAACAATACATGTTAACTGCTATCTACGTAAGTAATCAGATTCTCTATTTCTGCACTTACAGCAGTTAATAAATCAGTATTAACCCATTCCTATTGCTCTACAGCTCTAGTAATCTTTTTATTTGCTTTCTCATATTTCCTTTTTATTTTTTTTTAAGTTCCTTGAATTAGTTCATTACAGCCAGTAAAACTCATTCATCCCTGCTTCACACTCTGCCTGGTCAGTCTAACTTCTATTAGGTTTTATTTACTAATATTAGAAGTTCTATCTCCCAACCCCCTGTGATTTGCTAGGTCTTGCACTTCTCTTCCACATGTATCAAGGGTATTATTTTGTCCTCAGTACTGCACATGACTAAGTGGACACACTGCTGTAGGTAAGCACAGATGTCCATGCAGCTCTCCCTTCTCCCACCATCTAACTGCTCTCATTGAGATATGCATTTGGCTGAATTGAAGCATAGCACATTAACAGCTAAAACCACCCATAAAGTTTTAGAACCACAAGGATTGATGTTAAAAAATAATGCCAGAGACTAATCTCTCTCTCTGCCTCTGAAGGAAATTCAAAACCAGTTCAAATGCAAGTTCTTATGTATTACTTAAAGCAACAAAGATACTGACAGCATTAACATATTTTCACAGGCATTACCTGGAGTATCCCAGCAGGTCTGTTGCTATTTTGCAGTCAATACACGAGGGGTACCTCTTTAGGAAATAGTCATAGAGCTGAAAATCATCTACTTCTGGAGTCAGCTCCCCAACAAATATTGAATAATCTGGTCTTTAAAAATATAAGAGAATCACCATTAAGTGTAGGAATAACACAGTTCATTTCAGAATTAAAGTCCCTAACATACAAGCAAGTAGTTATTACTTGATAACTAAGGAAGCAAAATATTAATAGTATCAACTGCTAAACTCTGCTGAGCAGTGTACAGAACTGCAATGCCATCAATCCAGCAAGTTCTCAACTTCTGAGTCCATTCTACCAACTTTTGCAAACATTTCAAGACACAAATTCATTGAAGAACCTCTTTAAAAGTTGTTTCAGGAAGTATTATTTGTTGTCTGAAGGGCAGGACGTCCAAAAATACCAAGAAAAAAATGTTAAGTTACAGCTAGAATTCAAAACAATACAAAAGTATTTTGACACCACATCTCCAGCGATTATGAGAGATAAACTAGGAAAAGGAAGTTGTAATTATTCAAATGGCAACACATTTCCATAAGCAATCCGTAGCGTATAGGCACCATGAGCCATATGGCTCACCAAAAGGTGAGCCATTTCAGGATTTTTGAAATAACTGATGGCATTCACTAGTCATTAGCAATTTTAAACAGATAAAGGATCAGAGCTGCTCCTTTCTAAGGTCTTTACCTGGTTGTGTTAGTACTACTAGGGACAAACTCTATTCTTCCTGGTTTTATTTTGTTCTTTTTCTTCCGTTTCTTCTGTGGCGTTCTCCACCAGCTGTAGGCCTGGAGACATTCTCTTTTTTTTGCCATCAAGTCCTGTAGGGAGAAAAAAAATCGCCTTTATAGTATTTAGCTTCATTTACATTCCTCCCTCCCACTCCCCATCACCACAGGTGATTTCCCCATATTCACCTTGCCCTTGAAAGAAGCCTGGGGTCCCATTTCTCCCTCCGCCTCCCATGAGGGAAAGCAGCCTCTGGGGAAAACGCCTGGCAAAAATAACAGAGCCAAAGGATTGTATGAACAGCCATATTCCCCTGACTTGTCAAGCTGGCTAAAGGATTGACAGCTTCCTCTGGGAATTAGGGACAAACCAGATAGCCCTTTGATGCTGGCCAATCCTAGATGTTAATTAGCTCCAGGACTGGACTGTGTTCCACTTGAGCTCCAGGATGCAAAAACCCCTGCCGCAGCACAATCTGCACGATGAAGAGGCAGGGATATTGTCACTCTTGCCTAGAAGGGATCTCTGCTGTGCCTATCTCCCCTCACCTAGGAATTCTTCTTCTGTGGATGCCTCTCCTCACTACCCAGCAGTGAGTCACTCTCCCAGGCCAGGAACAACAAGAGGCCGATTAATGGAATTTAAGGAGAAAACAGACCAGGAACAGGCACTAGCTTGGCTGAGGGAAAACTCGAACCCAGATGCAAGGCCAGGAAGAAAGAGGCTAAAAGGTGCCTCTCAGGGAAGGAAAAAAAAAAAGGGAAAAAACTGAAAAACCCACCAAAAACCTAAACCCCCAAAACCACAGCTCAAAAAGGAAGTGAGTGGGGCAACTACACAAAAGAGGGGAAACAGCCTTATTAACACCAGCTGCCTCCTTCAATTAAGATTCTGAAGAACAAGGACTTCCAAAAATAAGAGTGATGTTCCACAGCATTTACTTACGCAGCCTTTAATGTTCTTCCTCTACAACATCTCCACATGTATCTTACACAGAGAGTGTTATGCGCGAGGTCCTTCAGAAGAACTCGCACTCAAATAATGCCAACTGCAAAGCTTAATGTAATGCCCTCCCAACCTGCTTGAGCTGACACAATTAAGTGTCCTGAGGACAGCCACCAATTACCATACTGCTGGAAGAAATCATAGGACTAAAAGAACACTCAACTCAGAGCAAGCTAGCTATGTCAGCTTTACATTTATTAGGAATTCTGAGTATGGTTCTGGAATCCATTTAGGCACTGCAAGCCTGTATTTCTGACTAAATGATCTTACCTGGCTTGCCATGGTTCAAACTGTCTTCTGTCTTTCTCCAACAGTATGACTGTACAGGTTCAATTTATTACACTCCTTCAGCTGAAAAAAAATATGGAGGAGAAAAAGATGAAGGATTTTATCCCCAATATTAATTACTTGCAAATATGTTCACTCCACCATATGCTTTGATGTTATTCAGAACTTAATTTTTTGTCACTGCTAAAACAATGGAGATAAAAAGGATATACAGCCAATAGGATTATGATTAGATGTAATCTTCACTGTCCTGAACTGTAACAGACCACAAAGTTTTCCCACTGTCCAAAGCACTAGAAAATTGTAGAGATCTTTTAAGTCACCTGTACCTTACCCTTAATTCTGAAATACCTACATATAACCCAGTAACTCAGAGTAGTCTAAAACAGTTACAAGCAAAGCAAAAGATTCAGGCTTCAGTATGTTTTGTATAACCTCCCCTGGTTTCTTCCCCTTTTAGGCAAATTTAAATTTACTTGTACCACAAACTATGCAGCTGAAAACAAGTAGTGATACTTCCTACATGCCAAAAAATATGAGAAATGAAAGCAAGATGAGGGCACAGTACAAGCAAACATGATCTTTCTCTGCACCTTTTCTCCTCTCTCTCTCACCTTTTCCACATACACATTTTACTCATTACCATCAAAACCAAAACCAGAAAAAAACATTTTACTGCCAACACTAAACCAATGGACACACTTCCCTGGAAAAGCTATGTATCTTTGTTGATCCCAATATCCTTCCTTTAGGCTTTTTACCTTAGTCATCCAAATATAAATCAGTGCAAAAATCAATTGCATTTGCAAAATATTCTGCATTTACTTTCACACAGAGGGGTTCTTCACCCCTACTGATTTTTTACATTTGGTGTAAATCCTGTGCAGATGCTTGACTGCTGAAGTTCTACTCTCCATTTCCCTGTGAGAATTTATGTAATGTTTCACATGTTGGCTGATTAAATCCACAACCACATAATGTAATAAACACAGACATCTACAATGCCTTAAAGGCTTGCCTGCAGAAGGGAGCAGTTCAGAGCACTACCTATGAACATGGATTAGGCTAACTTGACACAGGCTAGCCATAAACCATAATTAGAGCATCCATGCATGGTGGTATTCAGAGTAACTACGGACTTCAGCCCCACAGCCACTGTGAAGCCAAGAAAAGAGACAAGTACAAACATGCCCTTAAAATACAGGCCAAAAATACTTAGCAAGGTTAGCGTATGCTAAACTGAGCACGTGCTAACTGAAAGTAATTGTGTTCATTATAAAGAATTATCAGCACCAACTTCTTCCTGTTGAGGGCAGTCATTATTAATGCAAATATCCACATACCAGTGTTCCTCTAACGTTCCTTTTTAATAAAATGAACCATAAACTCCTCCATGCTCCCAACACTGAAATACTGATTCTTCAATTCACAGCTGCGTAATGACTTTTTTTGAACTTACCACTTTTCACTCGTGCAGACCTAATGGAAGATGGCATGCAGAGTGCTCTTGTCGCAAGAGGCTATCAGGAGGCAAGTGATGCAACTGCTTCTCAGTTATCACCAACTTTTATGCAAAACCGGTTTTGTACACCTCTCTGTCCAATGTCGACCTTTTTACTAGAAAACAAAAACATTTTAAGAGCAGTTAAAACAGCACGTATCAATATAATACATTTTTTCCATTTGCTTTTACTGTATCTACAGTCACAGCTAGCTTTGATTCAAGCACTGGGGCAGCTTCAATCTCCAGAATTCAAACACATCCTTAATTCGATTACACACACATCACAGCAGCTTTTTATTTTATTCTACTTCTTTGCATTATTGCGCTCATACGGGCAAAAAGGTGGACGAAGCTGTCCACGGCCTGCGTTGCCCGTGCAGACACCGCTCACCCAGGCAGCGGGCAATCCGCCCCACTTCCTTCGGCACTAATTTCGCTCACACGAGGCGCTGGGTCAGGGCACGGGGATGAGGGAGCCTCCCAGAACTCTTGGGGCCGACTCGGTGACCCCGGCCGAGCCCAGGCCCGAGCCATGACGCATTTCTCTAACCGAGCCACTCGGCACGACGGGAAGAGCCCGGCCACAAGTGCGCCCCGCCCGGCCGCGGCCCTCCGCAAGCGGCCACACTGCCGCCGGGGCCGCACTTCCCGCGTATTTTACTACGCGATAAGAAATTAAGTAATGAAAAAATATAGAACGACCCGACGAAGTAACAATAAAAGCCAGCGGGGCCCGGGGCTGGGGAGGGGCTGGTTCCCTGATGCCTCGGCCCAAGCACCGCCCGGGCCTCCTCGCCCTAAGGGAGACGGGGGCCCCGCGGAAGGGAAAGGGCCGAACACGCCAGCCCATCCCACCCCGCCTCATTCCCAATAGATCGGTTTGCGCCCCATTTCCCCGCTAGCAGCCCCCGATCCCGGACACCGCTCCCCCCCACCCTCGCGATCCCGGCACTAACGCCTCTCGTCCTCCCCGCCGCCATCACCGCCAGCGCCGCTTCCGCCCCGCGAGGCCCCCCCTGCGCGGGCTGCCCCGCGCGCAGCCTGACCCCCGGCCGCTACCGCCGGCGCTTCCCGCTCCGCGGCCGCTCCCACGGGATTCTCCTCACCCTCAGGGAGAGAGCGCTGCCGGACGCCACGCGCGGGGCCAGAGCGGAGCGGCGCAGGCAGCGCGGCGGACGGGCGGACGGCGGAACAGCCAGCGGGAGCCCCGGGGCGGCGCCGTGTAGGGGCGGATGGAGCTGGTGGCGGGGGGCTACGAGCAGGTGCTGCTGGGGGTCGCCACGCGGCCCGGCCAGGTAACGGGGGGAATGGGAGGAAGGGAAGAAGCACAGAATCACAGAACGGTCTGGGTTGGAAGGGACCTTAAGCAGCTATCTAGTTCCAATCCCGTGCCATAGGCAGGGACATCTTCCACGAGACCAACGTGTTCACAACCCCAACCTGCCCGGTCTCGAACATCTCCGGAGAAGCGTGTGTGGGAAATGCCCCCGCTCGCCCCGGTACTCACCGTCTCGCCCGTCCGCAGCCGCTGTTCCAGGCGCTGCCGGGGCTCTTAAATCTCGTTGCGGGGCGGGGCGACCTCTCCCGCGGCCTCTGCCGCCAGGCTCGGCCCCCGCGCTGCCCCGAAGGGCTCCCGGGAGCAGCAGAGACTTAGCGCTGCGGGCAGCCACGTGCGTGCGGTGGGCCGCGGTCGCTTCTCCCGACGCGGAGGATGGATGGGACGTGGGCTGAGGCCGGGTCGGAGGCGTGTCTCCGATCTGCCGTGGTGGAAAACGAGAGAATCCACCTCTCTTGCCCTTGGGATTTATCTCTGTGCAGAGGCGGCTTCGTCTAAGCACAGCACTGATGAAAAGGGGCAGTTTGCACTCTTAAATCCTTTGGACTAATCTCCTAACAGCCTATTAACTCAGTAAGATCTCATTATGCTTACAGCTAAGTATAATTCCTCCCCCTGTACTCGGCATTAGTGAGGCCACACCCCGAGTGCTGTGTTCAGTTCCAGGCCCCTCAATTCAGTAAAGATGCTGGAGCGGGTCCAGAGAAAGGTCATGGAGCTGTTGAAGGTTCTGGAGCGCAAGTCCAGTAAAGAGTGACTGAGGGAGCTGGGTGTATTCTGGAGAAAAGGAGGCTCAGGGGAACCTTTTAATTCTCTGTAAGTGACTGAAAGGAAGTTGTAGCAAGGTGAGGGTTGGCCTCTTCTCTCAGGCAACCAGTGACGGGGCAAGAGGACATGGCCTCACACTGTGCCAGTGGGCAGACATTTAGGTTGGGCATTAGGAAGCATTTCTTCACAGAAGGGGTGATTAGACATTGGAATGGGCTGCCCAGGTGGAGTCACCATCCCTGGAGGTCTTTAAGGAAAGACTGGATGTGCCACTCAGTGCGTGGTCTGGTTGACAGAGTGATGTTCTGTTATGGGTTGGACATGATGATCCCAGAGGTCTTTTCCAACCTATTTGATTCTGTGAGTCTGATTTTGACACATATACTTTTCCAGCTTTTGAAAAAATAAAATTACAGGACAATCAAGTGGAAGCTTTCTATGGTAAACTTGAGAAAGACCTGTTTGTTTTGCATTTCATTTACAGTCCTGGACAGTCGTCCCTGATTTTACACATCATGCCCACTCTGCCTCATTGTCAGCAGTAGCTGTAAATAACAGATATGTGGTCACTGGGAGTAGAGATGAGACAATCCAAATCTATGACATGAAAAAGAAGATAGAACATGGGGCACTGCTGCAGCACAATGGTAAGGGAGCACTCTTTGTTAAAAAACAGTAGTGATAAAAAATTGCAGTTGAAAAACTGGCCTTTGCCAGAAGAAGAAAATTGATTTATTTTTATCCCAGTAAGTAGTGTAGTACTGTACATGCTAATAAGTGCTGTAGTAGTGGTGGTGTTGCAGCCATGATGGTGTGATGATACAAACAAGGTAAGCTTTTGAGTATAAAAGGTAAAAAATATATTTTGGTATTAGCTCGCAAATATTGCTGCTGCTTAAAATTATTTGTAGTTTTAACTGGTTAAGAAGTTATGACCTACAAATGGCTTATGTGCCATTTTTCTTCTATCAGGACAGTTTATCCAGACCATGCCTACTCCTAGCTGCTGTCTTTCCCGGTGTTCTTGTCACTAGTGTACATGAACCACACAAAACAGAGAGTTTGTGTGAGAGCAGGCTGCTGCTGCCAGAGGAGTTAACCTGGTACATTTCCCACTGTATGTGCTGCCTGAATTCCAACTGCAAAGGACATGATGAGAGTCACAGAACAGTTTGGGTTGGAGAGGATCTTTTAAAGGTTATCTGGTCCAATGACAGTGAGCAGGGACATCTTCAGCCAGATCAGGTTCCATGGAGCCCCATCTAATTTGGCCCTGAATGTTTCTCAGGATGGAGTATCAACCACAGGTCTGGGCAACAGTTTCAGTGTATCAGTGCTGTCCATATAAAAACACTTTTTCCTTACCTCTGATCTAAATTGACTCTCTTTAGTTTAAAACCATTACTCCTTGTCCTATCACAACAGGCTCTGGTAAAAGGTTTGTCCCTATCTTTCTTATAAGCCCCCTTAAAGCACTGGAAGGCCACAATAAGGTCTTCCTGCAGCCTCCTCCCAGCTGAACAATTCTAATTACTTCAGCCTTTACTTGCAGGAGAGATGTTCCATTTCTCTGGTCATCTTCATGGCCCTTCTGTGGAGTTGCTTCAACAAGTCCACATCATTCTTATGCTGGGGACCTGTTGGAGCTGGATGAAGTATTCCAGGTGGGGTCTCAGAACAGAGGGGCAGGATCCCCTTCCTCGCCCTGCTGCCAGTGCTGCCTTTGATGCAGCCCAGGACACATTAGCCTTTCTGGGCTGGAAGCACACATTGCTGGCTCATGTCCAGCCTCTCACCCCTCAGCAAGCCTAAGTCCCTCTTAGCAGAGCTGCCATCAATCTGTCCATCCTCCAGCCTGTGCTGATACTGGCTTGCACTGAGCTTTGTGGAACTTTGACTCTCGTATGGCCCACTCCTTGAACTTGTTGACATCCCTCTGGCAGCCCATCCCTCACCATTCACACAGCTGGGTGTCTTCTGCAAAGGTGCTGAGGGTGCACCTTTTGTCTATATCATTGGTACAGTCATCTATTAATGGCTGTCCAAATAAACCTGTTTGGGTCGTTTGTAGCTCAGTATTGATTAACCAGAAAAGATCCAGGATCTCGACTGAGCATGATAGCTGTATTTAACTCATGTGTGATACATCTGGTGATTATGGGGAAACAGCATGTGCAGTAAATTCAGCTGTGTGTCAGGAGCAGGGTTTTTACGTGGGAGCAGTCCTATCACTGATAGAAGCTCTCTGCCATCCCTGCCATAGTGTTTGAGTACAGCTGTGACAGAGAACAGACCAGATGGAGTTCAGATGTGTGTGGGTAAAGGGTGCCTGATAGAGCATATCAGACTATTGAATATAGCAAGAAAGTTTGAGGTTTTTTTAAAGAAATACTTAGAAAATAATTTAGATTTTCCC
The DNA here is from genome assembly GCA_013399455.1 of Anthoscopus minutus. Taxonomy (NCBI): domain Eukaryota; kingdom Metazoa; phylum Chordata; class Aves; order Passeriformes; family Paridae; genus Anthoscopus; species Anthoscopus minutus. The sequence goes on along the minus strand of VWYI01032815.1, from coordinate 93,993 downwards.
AAGGTTAGGGTAGTAACTGACGTGCCTTGATGGAAGAAGCTTTTCTGTTAAGTTGTATGTTCTCTGTTAATTTGTGCAATAACTGTTCTGTGTGTGCAACATTGTTTATTGTATTTCTAGGCACCATAACTTGTTTGGAGTTCTATGGGACTGCACATCTACTGAGTGGGGCTGAAGATGGACTCATTTGTATCTGGAACACAAAGAGATGGGAATGTCTGAAATCCATTAAGGCACATAAGTGAGTTTCTTAAATCTTCATATTTGCGTACATTTTCATGTCTGTTTTCCTTGTAAATAATATATGTGACTAATGTTTTGTTTTTATCAGGGGACATGTGACATCTCTTTCTATTCATCCTTCTGGGAAATTAGCTTTGTCAGTTGGAACAGATAAAACATTAAGGTGAGTCAAAACTTATGAAGGAATGCTGAGAATCATAATTCAGTAATTCTTAATAAGATGTTATAAGCAACAATTCCAGGCTGGGACTAGGCCATGCAACACTGCTAAAACATGTTTGTTATCAAATGGTTCAAACATCCATTTGTTTGTCTTTTGAAGTTCTAAGTGCTGGCTGTTCATACCTTCTTCTTGTGAGCTTTGGCTCTTCAGAAGTCACTTGCAGATGTATAAATATGTTTACATTTGAAACACAATTTGCTTAAACTTTTGAAAAGTGCCAGGTTTTGTTTAGCTTAATTTTTCACTTGGAGTGTTTCCATGTTGCTGCAGATACCTGTTTTATAGATAGAAAATGCTATTTTAACAGCACAAATTGCTATTGGCCTCCTTTTGGGCTCAGTATTGCAAATCGTTTAGAAAATAAATAACACAAGTTCAACAATCTAGCATGCAAGCAAAATACGAACTCATCATTTTCTCTTGCATTAAGAAGGCAGAAAAGTGCACAGAGAGGCTTAAAAGCTTCCTTTGGGTGCCTCATATCAGCAGATGGGATTTCAGTTTTGCTGTGCTGTTTTTAACCAGAATGCACATCACCTGTTGTTGTTTTTCAGAACTTGGAATCTTGTTGAAGGACGATCAGCCTTTATCAAAAACCTGAAGCAAAGTGAGTTTATCAACTTAAATCTACTAATTAAATGCAATTTGATAGTTTTATTTTTCATGTAAAGAAAAGTTGACTGAATTGATCAAGTCACTTATTTGCAAACTTTCACAATGTCTCTTTTACACGTGGGCAAGCATGTGTAAGCTTATGCCCTTAATTATAATCATTTAGCAAAAGGAAAACATAGTACCACTAAAGTAAATCCTTTTTTTCTGTGAAATTTGAGGTCAGAGCATTTAAATAAATGTGGTTTAGTTTGTTTTTCTCTATGTGTTTCTGATAATCAGAAATAAACATTTAAGAGTGTAGCTGTTTATTTGATTTTTCAGTGAATATTTTCTTAGGTCTAGGTAGAAGACAGTGTCTAGCAGGTTCTAAAGATTCTTAATTTTAGATTCTCTGTATCAATGTGTACAGATGCACACATAATTAAATGGTCCCCTAATGGAGAGAAGTATGTGACTGTGATAACAAACAAAGTGGATATCTACAGACTTGACACAGCTTCAATCACTGGCACCATTACAACAGAGAAGAGGATTTCTTCACTTATATTTATTACAGTAAGTACAAAAACGAGAGGTGTTGGGAAATTAAATGGTTTGAAGCACATGAAATTAATCACACTTGCATTTCTCTTTTTCCGCTCCAAGGATTCTATCTTTGCCATAGCTGGAGATGATGAAATGATTAGGTTCTACAGCTGTGACTCTCAAAAATGTCTGTGTGAATTTAAAGCTCATGAAAACAGGTATTCTGTATTTGTTTACTATTTCAATTTTTATGGCAATGCTGACTCCTCTCTAAAGTTCAATGGCTTCTAATGTTCAGTATTTTTGCTTTTGTTTTAGTATAGAAAGTGTATTTATGTGCTAAATTCCAAACAGACTTGTTTGATTTTTGTATGAGCACAAGTACTGTGCTATCCATGCATGTTACAAAAACAATAAGGTACAGAATTTAGTCTTCTAAATTCGTGAGTGTGTGTGTGTGTTTGTGTTTAACCACTCTTTACTGAATTTGACTCTTTAGAATGCTTCAAAAAAACAAACCAGTTTTATTCAGTTCAAACAATAGGAGCGTGATCACGTATTCTGTTTTTGAATATCAAATATTTGTCCAAGTGTTGCTTTGAATTCATCAAAACACAAAAGCATTAGTAGTAATGTCACTGATGTCTCCAATAGTGTAAGCTTTAAGATATTAAAGCGTTCTGAATTGAATCCTGATAAGCCTAGCAAAGGCAAATGTTCCTAACATAAATGACAGGGCTCAAAGCAGTTCCAGGTTCCAAGTTCCTGCCTGTCACTTAGTGGTTTTTTGTTCACACTGACTTTTTAGATTCTTGCCTGTTCATCTTTAATTTCTCTCAGCTTACTGATCTGAAGTGAACTGTGATGCTATAAGATAAAAATGTTTTCCTTTTCACAGAATAAAAGATATTTACAGTTTTGAAAGAGAAGGACAGCATGTTATCGTTACTGCATCCAGTGACGGTTACATTAAAATGTGGAGTCTGGATCTTGATAAGGTTGGTGTATTGGACTGCTTGTTACAGTCAAGAATATTAAGAGAACCAGAATTGCAGACAATTCTTTTGCAAGAATTCATTTTAAATCACTGAGGAAATTTTATGTGAAACATGGATAAGACAATATTCTTCCATGTTACATTCAGTAGAGATGTATGTCTATGCAATTATATTTACACACGTATTTTTTTCACCTTTGTATTTTTTTAAGAAAACTATAAAATCAAGTGGTACTATGAGATCTCATCTGACCTTTATGTAAAGTCACGCTTCCCACCAGACCTAGCTAAGCTTATGACTATCTAATCAGTTATGTTTGTTATGACTATGTAATTAGATAAGGACTGCTGTCAATTTTTGTAATGTTGGTGACTGTTGCTGCTCTTTTAAAAACACAAAGTCTGTGGTTTGGGCAGAGGAAAGTGGTTGTTCATGTCAGGGGAAGAACTTACCCTCTGGAAAAACTCAAATACATAAATGGACTGGGTTCTTGTATTTCCTGTATTATCAAACAGATCTGAGTAACAGTTCAACAAGGAATCATGTCTTATCTTTAAAGTTCTTGTGTTTGTTTGCTCTTAAAATCAGAAATAGATGTTTAAAATTTATTGCCTAGTTAAAAAGGATCTACTATGTTTTACAATAAGTGTCTTGGATAGTTCATATAATTATTTCTCAACATATGTACACTTCACACTTGAATTTGCCTGTTTTTAACTTCACCCATTCTGATTATTTTATACTTGTAAGTGCAGGAGTGATCTCCCTCTTTCCTCTTCACCTTATATTTCTGTTCCCCTTGTACAGAATTGACAGAGTGATCAGGGAACTCTTTACCTTTCCCTGTAACACTGTATTTGTTTTGACCAAATTCCTTTTTCCTGCAGGCAAAGTTTTGCATAGCTGTGTGGGCTGCTCTGTCAAGCTCTGAGGGGTAGAATATCCTAATAAAGTAGTTTCCAGTGGATTGATGCTGTTAACACTGCACATGTGTCTGTGACACTTTATCCCTTGATATCTCTAATAGAATATTTGTATTCCAAAAGCTGAGTGATACAATTGCCTAACAATGAAAGTGGGCAATAAGATGCTTTCCCACTTCAAATACTTCATTAAATTTGACCATAAATAAAATAAGGTTTAAATAATCTCTTTATGTTTTCTTCAGATTAAAGGTGGGCCATCTTTACTGTGTGAAGTCAACACCAAAGCTAGGCTGACATGTCTTGCAGTATGGCTTGACCGAGCTTCAGAAATGAAAGAAAACTCTGATAAAACTGCAACATCATCTCAAGGTAACAGAACTTTGTATTTTGAATTGTTAATGTGACTGTGAAATTGAATACACCAAGTGGGAGGTTTTTACTATATCCATTGGAAAATGTTCTGGTATTTTGAAGAAGTGGGGGTATGATGCTGGCAAGTGATACAGATACACTTACCAATCTGATAGTGTCTCAAGCCCTTATGTTTCTTGGAGAACATAAGAACTCTTTTCACTTTTATTAAAGTTTTCTTTCTGTTTAATAATATACTGAGGAAGCCACTGCAAAGTTTTGAGACAGATAAGAAAATAGACAGTTGATAGAATTGCATGTCTTGTTTTCCTATAAGCAAAATTAGGCCCAAGGCCACTGTAGCTGGGCAAACTCACAAAGTCTAGCTCAGATTTGTTTGGGTTTTCTGCTGTTGTTTTCCTGCATTGTAATCTGTTTACATACTTGATCTTTATATATTTTAACTTCACAGACAAAACTAGCATAAATGGCACTTTCCACTGTAAAATAAAAAGCTATAATCCTTTTTTAAAAATTACATTCAAGTAAGTCTCTGTGCTATTTAGACTACAAAGGCTTAGGACATAAAGGTGAGTGTGAATAATTCCTTCATTTTTTTCAGAAACGGAAGATGAAAAATCATCAATAGCCAGGATAGACAAAGATTTTTGGACTACTAAAAGGGTTAAAACAGCAAAAAGAAAGAGGAAGATTATTCCAGCGAAACAAAAGCTGAAAGCTCCAGTGCAAAAGAAGAGAAAGAAACAGAATAGTTTAGCATAAAGGCAACTACTTTTTCTCTAGTATAAAAAGCAAATGCTGATGTTGCCCTAGTTTTTATAAGAAGGTAATCCCTAACAGGACATATACCTCTGATCTGATGTGTTGTTTAAAAGTAATTAATTTTCCTACCCTAATAAACTGACTGATCATCCTGGGAACTTTCCCAAAGTGAACAAAGCAGAAACAAATTCATAATATGTCATGTTTATATTTTTCTATTAACAATACCATACACTTTTTAACTGGCTCTGAAAAAGCCAGCTAGAATAATAAAAACAGTTGCATCTGTCTCAGTTACATTTTTGTTTCACTTAAATGCATATTAAAAACAGGTATACTTTTTCATTTTAGTGTTGAAAATGTTACTGTTCATTTGACTCAAGGTCTGGTCTGACTTTGTCCTGCATTTCTTTTCCTACTGCAAAAAAGAACATGTTGAAATTACTTAAAATATGGTGATGACATCCCATTCTTACACTTATGGAGAACTTTAATTTCTAGTTCTTGATGTGGATTTCTACATGGAGTTTATAGGCACAATATTTGGTTTCTATACACTGTTCATACTTAATATATTTAAATTTTTTAAAAATCTTTGCACTCATGGTTCACATGACTTTAGGCAGAATATGATACATGATTTTAGGCAGAAGAGTTTATATCAATAATGTTTTAGCTTTCCTTCCCCCTTCCCACCGTATTTTTTCAAGTCCTTGATCTAAGCCATATTGTTAAGAAAGAATTATATAACACTTGAAATTTTTACCATGCTGATAAAATGTCACATATCTGTTTTGTTTGCACTTAAACAAAAAGTAAATTCCTAACCTTCTTGGTCACTGGGAACAGAAATCTATCTCAAGCCTCATTACAAATGTACAGTGAGAAAAACAAAGTTGAGCCAGAGAGAACAAGGTAAAAGAGCTGAACTAAATGTTTCCTTTAAGATGTAAGGCATGTTAATGTTGTTTTCTGCACTACTGGAGTAGTTGTTACTGTTTCTGTTTTCAAAGAGTAATTGGAATTATGCTTTATTCTGATTCACTTCATCCATTCCTCCTTATTTGTGTAGCAAGAGAAAAAGTAGAGGAAAGCAGAAAAAAGATTGAGCCAAATTTTGAGACAGGAATGCAGGCTGGTTTAGGGATATAAAATTGAATGTAGCTCCAGTTCAGCTCTATGCTCTGACACTGAAATAAAATGAGCATCATCAGTGCTGTTGGAGAATTGTTCAGTAGCAGTAGCAGAATTGTGGCAGTAGCACTGTTCTCTTGGAAGTGGGTGTCCATGTTTACCTTCTGTGTTTTCCTTACTGAGATAAATGATCAGAGCCCTTTGTTTGGATATTCAGTATAGTTGACTCTGGGAGAGTAGATGGAGCCATAGCTGCAAGAAGCAACAGCTCAGGGAGCGGCATCTCAGCTGAGCCCCAGGTGAGTTCAACAGCTCCAGCAGCTGTGGATTTCTTCCAGTTTTCCTACTTCACCTCTTCGGGAATCCCTGTGCTGGATCACAAAGCAGAGCCCAGTGAAGTTTGACCCTCATAGCTATTACACAGCTTGAATTGAAAAGGAAATCCCATCCAGTATAGCTTAGATATGTGTTGGTTGTGGCACTTTGCATGGAGGGAGGAGATTCCTACTTAAACCACTGAGGCCAGCAAAGGAATAAAACTGTTCCCCACTTTCTGACCATTAGGCCAATTCAGAAAAGATGACAAAATTATAAATGCAACTATGGAAAGCTGCATTTTGCAGAGAGTATGGGCCTCTCATGTTTTATGCCCTGTATTACGAAGAGGAGTTGAACCCACTCAGTTTAGGGATCTGGCTACAGAAGTACTTTTCCTTTCTATATGGTGAAATGCCCACGAAAGGGAAGTGCATGGATAATTGGAGTAAAATCATGGAGGACCATTTACCTGAAAAAATCAGTTTCAGCACTTGGAAAAGAAAGTTTAGCTTTGTAGGCAGTTATAAACATCTCTACATTTTTCCGGATTAAAAATAAAATTCAAAACGTTTTCTTTACAAGATGTTTTCCATCTCCCACTGTTGTACAACTTCTACAGCAGAAGACTGCTTTTTCTGGTTCACTGCTTCGTAATTTGGAGGTCTTAGAAACCCTCGACGTGTTCCATACAAGCGCCATCATTACTGATCAAAGCTAGAAGCAGCCTGTAGGCTGCTCGGAGTTGCAGCTCATGCCACACCAAAACCCAACCCCAAATTCTCAGCTGTACCACGTAACCCCACTTCTGGATGAGGACCGGGACGGATTAGGTGCACACGGCTGCAGTTCTGCGGCAGCTTTGCCCCTCACTGAACATGAGCACAAAGCCTGGTCCGTACTGAGTCATTTGCAAGCACCGGGGCTTGCTCGGGCATCCCCGACACCCGGCCCTCGCCGTGCCGTGGGATTCCCGCTGCAGGTAGGTGGAAAGACACCAGCGCCGTCACCTCCTCCTTCGCAACCCCCGGCTGCGGGGCGCACCCTACCCTACCTCTTGGGTGGGTTTCTGCTTGGGTTTTGTGCTTGGAGCTTTTCTTTCCTTCCTCAGAACAGCCGGAAAAGGGAAGCTTTGGGCGTTGCGTGGCTCCCTCGCCTCCCCTTCCGCCGCCTGCTCCGCCCCGGTTGCTGCGGAGCGGGGCCGCTGCGCAGGTGAGAGCCGGCAGTGTCTCTGTGGCCCTGGGCTGCCTTCCCAGCAAAGCCGGCTTCATCTCCCGGACTCGCCTCAGGGCTTAGGCTTTAGGCTGGCCTTGCTCGTGGAAAAGCCCGCCACGGCGAAATGCTTTGCTTTTTTTCTTTTCCCTCCCCTGGAAAGGTTAAGCGGTGCTGATCATCGCCCCAATTTTCTCTTTTAGTTTTCGCCATGGCAGTGGACTGGCTCGGCTTTGGCTACGCCGCCCTGGTGACGTCAGGAGGGATCATTGGCTATGCAAAAGCAGGTAGGGTGCCGAAAGGTGTTTCTGTCTCCTTCCCGCTTCCCCCCTCACTCCCTCCTCCCTCTTCCCAATAACTTGGTGTAAGCGGGGCAGCTTTTTACGAAAGCCTCCCATCTCGAAGTTGACCCATATGTAAATTTTATCGGTTTGTGCCATGTGCTGATAACTTGCTGCTGTTGGGGTGTGGTGGATTTAGAGTTGAGCTGGTGGTTTGGGCTGATAAGGCCACAATCCGCTTTCTGGTGGATGCTGATATCTGCACTGTGCTCTTTGGGTGAACTGTCGTAAGTTTGCTTCAGAAAGGCTTTTTCCCTGCTGTTTAAAATACAAGCATTCTTGTATGACATAAATCACCACTTTTCCCTGTTAAGAGATTTATTCCCATTTTAATCTTTGGTGATAACAGTGTACTGCAAGCTGCAGAGAGCTTTCAGAGCTGTCTTTTCTCCAAGTAGAGCAGAACAGTCCCAATCAGTCCTTAAACTTGTTTCTCTTATGGGCTCTGCATCATAAGCTTACTCTCTAACCTACTGCTTTCATTTCCTGGCCTTTTTCTGGGTTAGCCCTCCTCCATGCAGAGGGGTGGATTCATTCCTGCTGCAACACTGTCTCTTTCAGCTTTGAAAATCACTGACCCATCTTCGTTTTTATGATAGGAAGGGGCATTGCTAAAGTCAGTAAGACCATTACCAGTGTGTTTGACTACATAGATGCTAGTGCCTATTCCAGTCTGTTTTCAATTGGTTTGGATTTATCCTTTGGGTTGTGAGTGGAGTTTCGGACTGAAGGGACAATACTGAGAATTTAAGTAACTAATTACATCTGTATTTCTCCAAGGCAATTATGAAATGATAGGTGTCTTTCTTGTCCTCTGGAACTTGATTGGGAGGACATGGTTATGCTCAAGCAAGGGAATCCAGATCACAGGATTATTGAACAGAATACATGGCAACAGAAACTCGTATGGTGACTGCTGAAAAGAAAAAAAATCCCAGCCATACAAAGGAGCCATTGTATCCTTAGTAATAACTTGGAGAAACCAAAAGAAAATGGAACTTCTATGCATAGAGCTAAGTTGATCTGATCTCTTCTTTTACAACCAGATCTATCTACCCAGATAGGGTAGCACAGACAAGGGGCAGTTGTAGGTGCCTTTGGAAGAAAATGAGAGCATGGCAATCAAAGAGTGAGCGAGTGAGTGATTTATTGATTCATTGGTTGATTTTTCTGTATTCATTTAGCAAGTTCTCTGGGTCTCTATGTTTTGAAATGTAGGAACTTCTTGAGCCAGAGGTGATGTGGTTGTATGTGTCATAGCTACATAAACAATGCCTTGAAGTAAAATGCAAGCATATGATGGATGTTTCTTGGATCCTAGGCTTGTGGAAAGCATTGTAGCTACCACAGACTTTTTTTTACTCATATTCTGTACAAAGCAGCCACCTACTAGAGTGTGTACCTTTCCCTTGCACGTGTACAAGCATATCAGGTCCTTTCTATCATTTCTGTTTCTTGCTTTTTATACTAAAAGCAGGATATAAAGCAATATTACAACTTTGTTGATGATTGAAAAATAATTACTTTATGGAAACAATATGCAGTCCTCCTTTAACAGTGAGAGGAGATCTTTATTAGCTTAGCTTTTCAATCAAGAGTCTTTGAAAGGTGACCTCAGAAATGGAAAGTATAAAGAACTTCAGTAGCATTAAGTCCTTAATTCGCCATTAGCCTTATGGAGGGCATTCACCACTCATAGTGATCATGCTACTTCATTACTTGATATATTCTATAAACCACCAATTTAGATAGTAAACATAGATGGTAGTTTTGGATTATCATTTATACTGAGGGCTTGATTCAAAGTTTAGGTGCGTCCAGGCAATCTTTTTCCAAAGTCTGCAGTTACCTTTGGATCAAATCTCAGATGTACTTAGGAGATATGACCTCTCTTCAACTCAGCTGTGCTCCTTGGCAATTCTTTGAATGCCCTCCTGCCCAATTCCACCTACACGTCCTTTTTTTCTGATCGTAGATCCTTAAAATTTAGTCCTTCTAATTTACTGCCTGTCAAAGAATTTTCATTATACTATTTTGAAAAACATGCTTCAAGGAAAGCATGTGCAAGGAGAACACCAGTTCTTTTGTTTTTCTCACTATTCTTTCAACCATGAATGTATGAATGGCTTTGCTGTTAATTCTTATGCAAGAGTAATTGAAGTGTTTCTTGCTGCTGATCAGCGTGGTCTCAATATCTTAAAAAACTCTTTCTCTAATCTGCTTTATGACAATGAATGACAAATGCCCATCTTTTCTTTTTATTATCTATTTTTATAATTTTTTTGTTTTTTACAAAACAGATAAGCTGCTGACCAAGGTCATTTTTAAGTTTCTAATAAATACATTATCTTCTACTTGTTCAGGTAGTGTTCCATCACTAGCTGCTGGCCTTTTCTTTGGGAGTTTGGCTGGACTGGGTGCTTATCAGATCTCACAGAATCCAAACAACATTTGGGTTTCTCTGAGTAAGTAATTTAAAATTCTATTTAGAAAATATTATATTTACCCAATACATTTAAAATGAGTATCTAAGAGTCTTTGCAGAAGAGTTAAACACCCATAGTGTTACAAATCTAACTTTGGTCCTGTCTAAACTTTACTGAACTGGTGGCTGCCAATATGCATCTGTCTCATACTGATGTGTTTGAAGGATCATAGTGTGAGGAAGTGCTAATAAATGGGTTTCTGACCTCTTTTTGGCTGGATCCTCCTACTTTGAGGATCCTGCAGGAGGCTGTAACATTTTGGGAAGTGGGAATCCCCTTCAGACTGACCATACCTCTAACAAACTATTTTATTATCGCAGGAAAGGGATTGTGATTGGCTTCTTTTTATATGACAAATATGTGAAATTACAAAGGTGTTGAGGCCTGGGGAGATTAAAGAGAGAAGCGAGCTTCAGTAATGCTGTTTCTTCCTTCTCAGAACTGGAGCTTCCCTTCCCCCTGATATGAGAAGGTAGCTGTGGAGATTTACTGCTTAGTCAGTGTTTAAAGAGCTGCCACTGACTACAGCATTTTTTCCCGAAGCAATGACATAGCATCTAGCTCTTTTACATGTGAAAGGGGAAGGCCCAGCATTTCTCTCCACTTCAGCTTTGTTTACAGGCAGTCCACTTCCACACCTATTGGCCAGGCCAAAAGCTGTGTATGGTCAAGCCTTAATAATTTAATAAAGTGCCAATACAGCAAGGTTAAGAAGTGTGAGGTCAAGTGTTTTCCCAAATGCGAGACACATGTAGCTCAGTGGCATATGGAGTCTGAGCATATGGAGAAGATGGATTCTACTGCTGCTTGAAAAAAAAATTCCATTTTGAAGACTGGCTACTAGTTGGAGCTTGAAGCATTTCAATACTGAAATATTTTAGTTTTATTGTGTATTAGACTATGGTCCCGGTTGCTTACATATCTCATTACATGAGATTAATAGAGGTAAGTGACAATATTTTGGCTGGTGTATGTTTATAGTTTTTTTAGTCTTTATTTGAGACACCATGTTCCAGGGACTGTCATTTCTATCTTACCGAGTCAGTGAAACTACCTGGCTCCTGTCTCTGTGTCAAGTGGTCAGGGACAATTAACTCTCACCCTAGTAATGCTAGCACCCTTCCCTTTTGAAGTCTTTTGAAAACATAAATTAGTTAATTCTCAGAACATTAGTACAAGTTAGACATGATGCTACATGTTAGACATGATTACTACAAGTTAGACAAATGGTCTCTCCCTTTTTTGAGAAATGGGAGAATTTTGTGCACAGGTTTAGTGATATGCCTATGTGGGGAAGGAGTGAGTTCCAGAGCAGTGTATCGTAAATTATTTCCAGTCTCAAAAAGAGCACCTTTTGAAAAGCAAATTTGATAAGTATGTGCAGAATCATATGGGGTGCACTGTCTGCTAGAACTTGATATAGAATACTTACTCTTTACCAGATGAGGCATTTTAAAATGTACATCATTTATTGACTTTCTTAGTCTGTCAAGTGAAGTAACCCTGTTTCTCTTTTTACTTGATGCTGCTACTTCTGTCTGTTCTGTTAGTTTTTAATGTTTCTCCCACACATGCATCTCTGCTGACTGGACTGTACAATCTCTCATTAAAGTTACATCTGGAGCACTGACTGCTGTCATGGGAGCAAGATTTTACTACTCCAGAAAATTCATGCCTGCAGGGCTAATTGCTGGTGTCAGGTACAATACTCTTTTTATCTCCTGTGTGTGATTTTTTATTTGCTTAATTAAACTGAGATGGAGTTAATAATATTTTGTGTATGTATGAAGTATTTGAAAATTAATTGATAAATTGTTGTTATTATTGTTAAATTTTGTGATTTTTCCCCTTATACAGTTTGCTAATGGTTGGAAGATTAGCACTGAAGATGTTGGAAAAGCCCCAGGAAAAGTAACTGTTAATTTTAAATCTTAATATTCGGAAAAAGAAACCTGATAATGAAGTTGCATGAATGCAGAGCTGAGAAGAAAAATCTTCTGCATCAAGGCATTTTTTAATCTTTTTTTGTAAGAGGGAGTAGAATAATGAAACAGTTTATATACAAGGTAGAGCTGTTTGTGTATAGAGAGAAATGGGTCCTGGGTTTGATTTTTCTGGGCATGTTTCAATGTATTCAAACACTTCCATGTTTTTATATTCCAAAATATATTTCTGACATGGATGAAGCAGAGAGAAAATATCCTGTAATTAAGAAAATAAACACAAAGAGGCACCAGGAGTAGCTGGCTAAATACAATAATGTATGTCAAACCTTTTATACTGAGTATTACAGTGTGCTTTACCTGTTGCATTATGAATTTATATACCATGTCTTTATAATGTCAAACAGATCTTGCCTTTTTATTGTGAAATGATGCTAAAATTATGCTTTTCTATAAGTAAAATTTGTTACAAACCTTTCTTTGGCTTTTTTTTGGTGCAATTCCTGTCTTTGGGGACAGAGGTATTTTTTTTACCTTTTTTTCTCAGTGGAAGTCTTTGCAGTGGACTGTTAGTATCCAAGTGGTGGCATTCAATGATAATTAAAAATCACTTTATAAATGGAGGGACAGAAGATTAAATTATGGGCCTTCAGTAACACTTAATTTAAGAAGTTGATTGAAAGGATCTTACCCTGTGGATTCATTGAGATTTGTGCTAGGCTAAATGAACAGTTGAATGTGATCTAGACTGTACAATTGGAATAAAATACCTTATCACTATGTAATTCTGATCTTACAGGCTTATTTGACAATAGAATGTATCATCATTTTATTTTTATCTCTTGGGAGACTGGCCTCTTCAAATCTGTCTGGCCTTTTCAAATCTGTCTTTACTAGGAAACCCTGGAGTCAGGAGGGTTCCTTGTTCTGTGATGCCTCAGGACTGAAGTGTGGAAGAGGCATCAGTGGCATCTGATGCTTTTGTTGTCACTCCAACCTTGATTGCTTCTCCTGCACTGAGTGTTGCAGCTCTGTTAGTGCAGGCACAGCTCACATGGGCTTAGCAGTGTGATGGAAGGGAGAGAAAGAAAAAGAAATGTGTGAAAGTAAATCCTTTATAGTAGTGTGATATAATGTGTCACAATAGTGATACATGATTATTGATAAATTAGCATTCTTACAGAAGTCTATTTTAAAGTGATATTTTATGTAGTGACTGTTTAGGATTTTACGTTGGTACCTTTATACCACTGATTATACCAGAACCTTTTCCACTGCTTGACATGATAATGGCAAAGCAGGTTTAAATTACCTTGTGTTTTACCCACTTTCCATTTTGTAGTGTTTAAAGGAATTTATAAAAATTGCCTCAACCTGCATAAAGCAGATACCAAACTAAATAATTTCTCCATTATGTTGGTCACTTCGATGCTTGTATTTCCTTTTCTGAAAATGGCATTTAGTAGTACTGAGTCAGAGAGACATTTCTACTGTTGTGACTCATGTGGTCATAGACAGGAAGCTATTGTAGTAGGAAGTAATAATTACAAACAGATCTATAGATGTTGGGCCAGTTGTGCTGTGTGTTACCAATTCACTTAGCAAAAGTTATAAAATTAATTCCAGGTTTTTGAATATATTTCACATTGTAACCTCTCTCGTTTGCAGGCACTAAATCTGAATAACCCGATCTGCAGGTTATTTGTTGCTCCTGCAGGGAGCAACACTGGAAACATGTAAAAGCATGTCTGAAATTCTAGTCTCAGTTAAATCATAATCTCTTTAAGCAATATACTTCAAGCAAAGTCTAGTAGAATTTTTTTAATTACCTTTATATGTATTTAAATCACCCCATGTAATTGAATAGAAAATTCCATCACTGATACAGAATTTTCTAGAGCCATTCAAGACTCAAAGACATAAATATCCTTTCTCCAGACTTCCCCTGCTTTTAATATGATTGTTAGCTAATTCTAAAAGATTTCTTTCTGACCGTTTTTTCCACTGAGAGTGGTCTTCATGTAAATTAGAGATAATTACTTTTGCATTAAATCTACTGTGGCTATGCTATGGCTTGAGTTATGAGGCTTCGTGTTATGGGTCAGCTTGTACATGGATTTTGGAAAGAGTGATTTAGTTATTTTTGAGAAATGAACTGCTAAAACAACTCTTAAATTAAGGCTTCTCTGTTCAAAGCACATTCTGAAAATAAAAAATATTAGTTTAATATTTCTTAAAGTTTCAGCTGTCAACACAAGCTGAAATAAACACCGATTTTTCAAAAAAGGTATATAGTGTATATATATATATATAAGGTATATAGTATATATAAAGTGTATAGTATATATAGTGTATATATGACATGGTCACCAGGATACACCAACTCAGAGTTCAGTCACGCATCCAGAACATTACAGAACTGAGAGAAGACTTTGAGCTGGCAAATCCTCATTTCCTAGAGTAGAGGCCCAGGTCCTCTATTCCATGTCTACTTGCCTGATAGAAGCTGGGTGGCAAGAGGAGATGTTAGGTATTTTACCCCTCTCTTGAGTGGCTTGCTCAAGACCAGAGGAGGGAGTTTCCTAATCACTTTGATAGGTGAGTGATCTCTTGAAAGTAGGACTTTGCCCTACATTTTGTAAGGAGGATGCTTCAGCCTGTCTTTGTAATAGCAGCTGTTTACCTAAAGTCCTGGAAAGCAAAAGATGTTTGGCTCCCTTCCTGCTCTGGATGGGTTCAAGTTCCCTTCCCAGGGAAGGGCTCCTTGCCCCAGACCATGGGATATCCTGCAGGGACAATGTTGACAGGGGAAGTCGCACCACAGCTAAGAAGAGATTGCAAAGTTCCTGGGATCTGCGGGAAAAGGATCAACTATTTTTAAGTCTTCTTTTAAAGCTAAATAGTAAATATTCAGAAACATCCTGAAGCTGAGCAATGCAATTCAGATTCCTCTGCCCAGAGTGGAAAATCCATAGGACAACCTAGATTTTACCTTGTATGTTTACTTCTGGTTAGCTCCAGGGTCTCCAATCCAGGATCTTACCTGTGGAGCCCCAATTGCTGACACTGAGGCAGTACCATGTACATACAGGTTTGGAATGTTGCAGAGCACCCAGTTAGTGAAAACGTGAGTAAATATTTTGGATGAGGCCATGTCAAAATATTGGGCAATTGAGTGCCTCAGTTATGGCTTAGTTTTTATAGATACAACACTGAGATCTCTAGTACGGCAATAATATACTCAGGCTCAATTGCACCACTGAGTTGAGGTTACTCACACATTGATAGATGTCACAACCTAAGCTGTTCTTCCAGATAATGTGACATTTTCAGGTAGCAAAAATCTCTTTAATGTAGTAGAAATGTGTGATATCATTTAAGAATTCAGGCAATGTTACACTAATGGTATGGGCAACTGTCTTTCACAAACCAGCACAGGAGAATGAGAGGAGGATGAAAGATGTTTCAAATGGAATGATTTAGAAGGGAAGTAGTCATGTGCTGTCCTACTTTATCCCTTGTTCTAAGAATATGGTACAAGCCTGTTTTAATGCAAAGCAAGTCCCCTAACTCTTGTTCTGCTGCAGGCTTTGAAAGTGCAGTTTGCCATGTCCCAGTTCTGTCAGTCATTGTGCTGGGAGCTGTTGGTGCTCTGTCATCATCAGCTGAGGGTCAGTCTGTGCTGAAACTAATATGGCCTGAAGTATTAAACAATTATCCTTTGTGGTGTTAAAATTGCTGGCTTAATGGCATTGTAGACATGCTTTCTGACTGCACAGCTTAATCACCTGGAAAAATGGGAGGGGGAAAAAAGTCAGGAGAACCTCGAAGCAGTTATGACATGAGGAGGAAAGTCTTTGTTTCTCTAGAATCCCTACAAGTAAAAATGGGAAAATGTTGCATCAGTAATAGCACAGAGGCATCTGCCCTCATCTCCTCTCCTGCTTCCTTGAAGTGCCGTGACGGAACAGATCAAAGTGCTTATGCTTTTTTGCAATAGCCTCAGCTCAGTCCAGTGCACAAGTGACTTTGGGTGTGCCCTTTAGTCTTTTTGACTTATCTTCTGAACTGTGAAATGGAGAAAATGTTTTCTGTATCCCTTCCCTGTCTGTCTTATACAATGCTGTCTTACACAGTGTGTGGCATAAAATGTTCCCTGACCCAGGAGCAAGAACTGGTAGCTGGAACTGATACTGTTTTAGTGCTGGTAGTTCACACCATGTTCTGATACTTTTAGAAAAACCCTAATGAGAAAAAATATGGTACAACAAAAGTCTATTTGCCTTATTTCATTAAATGTAAACATTTGCTAATATATTGCTATTGTATTTTGAGATCCTGTCCTGCAAGCATGGTGAGTGGGATTGAATTTTTAGTGCTAATACTTAGAATCATAGAATATTCTCATTTGGAGGGGGTGCCATAAGGATCATGGAGTACAACTCCGGACTCCACACAGAACAACCTAAAAGTGAAACTATTTGTCTAAGATCACTGTACAATGGCTTATTGAACTGCAACAGATTTGGGACCATCAGTGCTTCCCTGAGATCTGGTTACAGTGCTTGGCCACTCCCTCACTAAGTAATAATCCTCTCCTCTCCTCTCCTCTCCTCTCCTCTCCTCTCCCTCTCCCTCTCCC